>JBCFYV010003954.1:0-24357 GCA_039000515.1 Timema cristinae
GGTGTGGCAGTACGTTGCTAGCGGACAGTGAGGTGTCAACGGTGACAATGGAGGTGGCCATGCCTTTTTTGGGGACATCCTGCACAATACTCGGATCGTAGACCCAGGGTGATCCAAGTTGGTTCTACCACATGAGGCCCTGTTAACCCTCCTGGCGGGAAACCCCACACGACGCTAGACATGACAACCTTCGCGTGGGGCTGCGCCAGGAGAGAGGTCATCGCAGCAAGTGGGTGCAGGAAAGTGCCAATTTTACGTCCGGGCCTTCGTGGAAGCAACCGGTCTTTTCTCGAGGTAGGGTACCCGGTTATTGTCATCCCTAAGGCCCTTCTACCAAGATATTACAACCGGCGCACTTTCATTCGGGAGCTCAAGGCAGTGGTATCCAATAATAAACAGAGAATAGCCGGTTAGTTGCCAAGGTCGTCAACGGAAAGGCCAAAGGCCTCTGTGCAGGATGAACGGTGGGGAAAGGAAGAAAAAGGTAAGGATAGATAAAGCGAAGGGGGAAGAGTGAAAAAAAGGTGGAAAGTAAAGGAAGAAGAAAATGATGTGAAAGGAAAGATATAGGATAGGTTTGTCCCACACGAGGTACGTCCTGCACAGAAGCCTCCCCTTTTAGTCGCTTCTTACGACAAGCAGGGGTTACTGCGGGACTATTCTAAACCCCGTCCCGCAGGGGGGAAAATTAGCTATAAAAACAGGGAGGTTCCCACGGAACCCCCAGTTAAAAAGGGTTTTTAAAATGCCGTACCGCCATGTGGTATCGTACGCTTTCTCCAAGTCAAAGAAAACTGCCAAAAGATGCTGTTTATGGAGAAAGGCGTCACGAACTGCCGTCTCGAGACGGACGAGATGATCCACCGTAGATCGGTTGCGGCGAAAACCACATTGAATATTTGATAGTAGATTGCGGGATTCTAAATACCATATTAATCGTTTATTTATCATTTTTTCCAATATTTTGCATACACAACTAGTTAAGGCTATCGGTCTATAACTAGTTGGTTCTAATTTTTCCTTGCCACTTTTATATAGAGGGATAATTGTTGCTTGCCTCCACAGTGTTGGGAACTGACGAGATTCCCAAACACTATTGTAGAGGTCCAACAGATATGCTCGTCCAGCAGGAGGTAACTGGCGCAACATTTCATAATTAATGTCGTCGGGGCCAGGAGCTGTGCTACCCGCCTGGGACATGGCATAGGTCAGTTCATCTAAAGTAAAGGGGGAGTTGTAACTCCCCCTGACTCTGACCAAAGTCAATAGAATGGCGCTCTATGTTCCGCTTATGCGCTGCAAACTCATTTGAGTAGCTTGCAGTGCTAGATATGGCGGTGAACATAGAGCCCAATACATTGGCGACCTCCACAGGGGAGGAGACAAGCGTACCATTTGACATGAGGGCAGGTATGTTATTGATGGTATTTTTGCTACTACGTAATTTACGAATATTGTCCCAAACCTTAGTTGTGGGAGTGGAAATTGTAAGGGTAGATATAAACTGTCTCCAAGACTCTCTTCTGCTTTCACGAATGATACGGCGAGCTCGAGCACGCATAATCCGGAATGATTCTAGATTATCCAAGGTAGGACGCCGATGGAAGAGACGTAATGCTCTTCGACGGTCAGAAATAGCCAATCTACACTCCTCGTTCCACCAGGGAACAGGATGGTGGCGCGGATTTTTCGAGGATTTAGGGATAGATTCCCTCGCCGCCATGATGACCGTCGAAGTAAAATGGGCAATATTAACATCGACGTCCGGAGAAAGGGGTTGTACAAATACGGCGAGCTCGCGAAATTTATCCCAGTCAGCACGTTTAAGCACCCATTGTGGTGCACGTGCTATACCGGGAGGGTCTTCAATTAGCGAAAGCAGAATGGGAAAGTGATCGCTGCCACATAGATCCGAGTGGACCTCCCAAAGGAAGTGGGCAGCGATCCCGGGGCTACATAGAGTTAGGTCGATGGCAGAAGATACACCATTAAAGGTGGAAAAGTTTGTCTGGGTCCCGGTGTTCATTAACACCAGGTTTCCCGAGACAAGAATATCCTCTACCATCCTCCCGCGGGCGTCTGTATAATTAGACCCCCACACCAGGTTGTGTGCGTTAAAGTCCCCCAAGATAATATAGGGGGCGGGAAGTTGTTTAAAGAGGGCCTCTAGGCTCCTCTTTGAAACACGTTCACCTGGTGGGAGGTAGATGCAGCATACAGTTACTTCTATAGGAAGGGAGACTCTCACAGCAATCACTTGGAGATCAGATACAATATTTATAGACTTATTATATATATTGCTACGTGCAAGTATAGCCACACCTCCGCTAGCCCGATCGAAGAATGGCTTGTCGGTACGATATACATCGTACCCACGAAGCATCGGGCTGTAAGTTGGGCGGAAGTGGGTCTCCTGCAAACACAATATGGAAGGATGCAGGGAAGAAATTACTAGTTTAATTTCCTCTACACGAGCATAAAAACCCCTACAATTCCATTGTAGTAGCGACATTAGGTACAATTATAAATTTATTCATCCACGCAATCCATGTCACTATCTCTTAGTAATAAAAATTGGTTAAGGACCTTTTTAGGTCCTCTGGCCTTGCCAAGTCTCTCCTGGACCTCTCGTTTCAAGAGAGGCTTTTGTTTCTCCGGAAGAGACTTGGGGGTTGATTCTAAGCGCGAAGGCTTTGTTACAGCCTTTGGCACTTTTTTCTTACTATTTGTGTCGGCGACACCTCTCTGGACCTTTCTCCAGGCACCAGCAGGATTCGCCTTTGCGGCCTCACCCGTTCCGCCACCCACTCCAACCTCCGGTGACCCAAAGACCAGAGCGGACGAACCAACAACGGCCGCAAGTTCTTTCGTTTCCCCGGGCTGGTTCGGGGTGGGTCCCCGAGGTAGGTTCGGAGGAGGTCCCCGAGGTGGGCTCGGGGGAGGTCCCCGAGGTGCAGTCGGGTGTGTTCCCCGAGGAGGGCTCCTCGGCGGTACGGGTGGGGGAGACGACCTATGTTGAGGTTTCGCCTCTTCTAGCAATTTAGGCGCCACCTTAGTTGGCGCGTTATTATTGAGATTGTTTCGAGTAGAGACTAATGGCACAGGTCGTGTAGACGGCTTTGCGAGATTAACTGTGCAATGACAGTTGGGACAGTTGATATTCTGACTGACAATTTGGCTGTAGGAGGTTTGAAATACCGGAGCCTGACTAGATGTGTATTCCTTTCGTGCCTGGGCATATGAGATCTTCTTTTCGGATTGTATCTCCAGGACTTTTTCTCTACCTTCCATTTCGGACAGGCCCGAGACCAGGCAGGATGCGGACCCTTGCAGTTGACGCAGTGCTTAGGAGACTCACATGGTGTTTCGTGAGCCTCCTGTCCGCAATCCGCACAGGTTGGCTTGCCACGGCATCGCAGCTTCGTATGCCCAAATTCCTGGCACTGAAAGCAGCGCCGGGGGTTAGGGACATACGGACGGACCCTGAGCACGTGGAAACCTGCTCGGACCTCCTTTGGAAGGGTAGGTGTTGCAAAAGTAAGGATATACGTGTCGGTTTTTTTCTCTTGTCCGTTTTTTTTTGTTACAATGCGGTATACTTCGGTGACGTGCTGGGGGGAAAGTTCCTCACAGATATCCTCAATGCTCACGCAGTCGAGGTCATAGCAAGTGACCACTCCCTTGCAAACATTGAGGAACCCGTGAGGCTCCACCTTCACCGGTATATGAGACGTATTGCTCAACGGTATTTTAGAGATTGCCATTACTTTTGAGGACTGAATATCTGTTATTGTTTGTATCATTATAGTGCCATCACGCAGTTTTCTTATTGATACGTCAGACTGTGCTGCACCATTTATCACTCTTTCGAGGATAAATGGGCTTACTCGCTTAAGACTTTCGTTTTCCTCTACTCGAGACATTACCAGGAAGCGGGGCTGGGGCCTCACAACTTCCTGGACTTTTTCTGTTAAAGGGCTGGACGGCCTTACCCGTTTCCGGCTCTTATCATTAATACGGCCCTGTGAGGGGCCGGGCAGTGAGTTGCCAGCGGGGTGTGGCAGTACGTTGCTAGCGGACAGTGAGGTGTCAGCGGTGACAATGGAGGTGGCCATGCCTTTTTTGGGGACAACCTGCACAATACTCGGATCGTAGACCCAGGGTGATCCAAGTTGGTTCTACCACATGAGGCCCTGTTAACCCTCCTGGCGGGAAACCCCACACGACGCTAGACATGACAACCTTCGCGTGGGGCTGCGCCAGGAGAGAGGTCATCGCAGCAAGTGGGTGCAGGAAAGTGCCAATTTTACGTCCGGGCCTTCGTGAACGCAACCGGTCTTTTCTCAAGGTAGGGTACCCGGTTATTGTCATCCCTAAGGCCCTTCTACCAAGATATTACAACCGGCGCACTTTCACTCAGGAGCTCTAAGCAGTGGTATCCGATAATCATCAAAGGAAAGACGTGTTAGATGCCAAGGTCATCAACGGTGGAGCCAAAAGTCTCTGTGCAGGACTGGACGGCAGGGGAAGGGAAGAAAGATGTAAGGAATGAGGAAGCGAAGGGAGAAGAATAAGAAAAAATAAGGAGTGAAAGGGAAGGAAGAAAAAAGGAGGTGAAAGGAAAGATTAAGGATAGGTTTTTCCTGCACGAGGTACGTCCTGCACAGAAGCCTCCCCTTTTAGTCGCCTCTTACGACAAGCAGGGGATACTGCGGGACTATTCTAAACCCCGTCCCGCAGGGGGGTTCATTCATCTTAAAATACTCTAATGACCAAATTGATTTTTTTGAGGTTGAAATTAAAGCTAGAGGTGATAAACAGTATTCTACTTTACATAAGGCGTATTAAAAAAAATCCCATTGAATGAACGAAAAAACAAGACTGCTTGTCTCTGCTTGATTCCAAACACATACCACAAAGTTATGCTTCTTCTTTTTCTTCCTTATATGGTTCGTGATAGTGTCTCTAATTTGAGAAAAAAGTAAATCATTATTTTCATAACTTCCTTATTTTTGTACTTCCATTTGAAAATGGTGACTTAAAGACGGATTTCTGTGATTTTACAACATTTCTTTGATCTCATTTATAGATAAATAATTTGTTGTTCTTACCTACAATTAAAACTCAAAGAAAATTGTGATTCATCTAGTTAATTTTTGTGATGTATTGGCGCCAATGACTGTTTTTGTAAACTATTTTTTGTAGGTTAACCAAATTTGGCCTTTTGTAACTGAGAGTGATAACGTTTACATCAAATGTAACGAAATTTTCGTGGTTAAAGAATAAATAAATATTTTTTTTTCAGCAAAGTGCAGTTTATTGCTTTTGAATTTCCTCAAAACCCCAACATTATTTTCGTAAAGATTACCATATGTGGAAAATTTAACACAGGGCTGTGTGTGCAAGTAGTTTTGTCTGATACTATTCCTAGGTAGACGTGAAATCAGAAGAATGTGGAACAAGAAAAACGTCACAACTCAAAGAGGGGTTGCATTTGTGACAGTGGAAGGGGTAGTTTTAATCAATTTTTTTAACTTCCTTCACGCGATAGTTCTGAGGGTTCCTATTATTTGTATTACGGTTTATTGATGCTCTAAAACATAACTGCTTCCGTGTTTTCGGCTATACAAAAAATTGTAAAACTTCTTTTGACTCTCCTGGAAAATTTGACGTTTTTGATTGTGTCACTTTTCTTCCCCATGAGCGGTATGCCATCGTCACTTTCCAATACAACTCAAAATTCTTCATTTTCAATTGAACTAATCTCGCAACTATCATCTTCTTCAGAGCTTTGGAATTCTGAATCGGTACATTCAACATCAGAATACGTATATCTAATAATGGTATCAATTGGGTAAAGAAGGAGTTCTTCCACACCGGAAATGTCTTCTCTGCGATAGAAAATATATTACGGCCTAAATTATCATTTCAAAATGTTTATTATTTATTCTAATAAAAACCAGGCAACTAATGATTTTTCAATAAAGATAAAGCGTATTATAAATATAAAATATGTCTTATACACATATATTAACTGTAATTGAACAAAACAGATTTCAAAGTGAGCATATTTTATATAAATCTAAACTTCGATAAGGACTTGAAGAGGTTGGCGAATCATGCCAAAAATATGTATTCAAAAAATTACTATTAACTTTCAACAATAAACTCAAGTTTACAAAAAAACTAGGTTTATTAATTATTTACCTAGACAAATAAAAAATATATATAATTTTACATATTTTTGGTGGCTTTCCACATGTGTTCTCTTTCTATAGTTTTCCAATCCACTCTCCAAGTAAATTGGGTGCATTTACTATAAAAATGTGTTTCCTTCTCCTTGCACCCTAGAATAATTCAAACCTCAAAACAGAATCACTAAATAATTCAAAGTGTCTAAAAACATTGGAGAGCGATTATTTATAAATAAGTTTCATCTTATTTGGATAAGAATGATTCAGTTATTTTTTGATTAAATTAATTCCATTAAAAATCGTTTTCTCTCTCTCTCACACACACACCCGCAATCTCGCAACGGAAAAAATACTTGGTGTCATTGATGTTAGTAGTCAGCTGATCATTCTAATGAAATAGTGTGGCACAGATGAAGAAGATTTGATTCCTTCACGTCAAGCCAATGTGAAGTGTCCAGAGATAGTAATAGAGTTTTATGAAAATCACATATTCAGGCAGGAAAATGAGTGAGTACTAAAAATTTAAGCAGTTTTACCATCATCACTACTCTGTGGGATGAATAAACATTGAAACTTTTACCAAGCAATACCCCCTAAAAGAATCGCTCGGTGCCAGAGAAGGCTAACCCTAAGGTAGCGAGTTTGAATCCCGGCCTGTCATCGGAAAGTTTTTAGAAAGCTCCCGCGGAACGGTAAAACAAGATAAAGGCAACGGCCGTGAGGAATATGTGTTAGGGCGACGTGTAGACGGCGTTGTCAAAGCTGGAGATACCACCACCGTCTTCCAGTTCAGGGGCTGTTATTGGCACAGGTGCCCTCTCTTGTTACCCTGACAGGACCCCCCTATCAAAAATAGTCCCCACGAGACCATGGAGACGCGTTATGAAGCGACCATGGCTTGTTTGGAAAAGTTTTAAGAATGCCGGCTACACGGTCGTAGAGATGTGGGAGTGCATGTTTAATGCGATGAAACGCACAGACAAGGACTCGCAGCAATTTGTACTCCAGCACGAGGTGTATACCAAGGAACCTCTCAGTCCTAGGGATGCATTTTTTGGCGGGCGTACAAATTGTATCAAGCTCTTCCACGAAGCAGAACTTTCTTGTGGGGAGAAGATCAAGTACTTGGATGTGTGTTCATTGTATCCATACGTTTTCAAGTACAAAAACTACCCCGTTGTCCACCCCAAAATCCACTTGGAACCAAATTGTCCGTCTATAGATAAAGTAGAAGGCATAGCCAAAGTTACAGTGACGCCTCCGCGGGATTTATTCCTGCCCGTTTTGCCTACACGGACGCACGACAAGCTAATGTTCACCTTGTGTAGGAAATGTGCGGAAGAGAAAAACCAAGGCGCGTGTCAGCACAACGACAAAAAAGATCGCTGTTTGACAGGCGTCTGGGTGATTGACGAGATCCGGAAAATCGTTGAGAAAGGCTACACCGTCGAAGCAGTACACGAAGTGTGGGAGTACAATGTATCTGTTTACGACCGTCAGACGCGTTCTGGCGGATTGTTTCACGGGTACATTGATACTTTTTTGAAAATTAAACAAGAAGCCAGCGGATGGCCAGAGTGGTGTACCTCACACAAGGAAAAGTTAGCTTATATTCAAAATTATGAGGAAAGGGAAGGGGTAAAACTCGATTTCGACTCTGTTTCTAAAAACCCTGGTCTCCGCACTCTGGCTAAACTATTTTTAAATTAACTATGGGGAAAGTTTGGGCAAAGACCCGATTTACCACACGTAGCCGTTGTCAGCGACTATCAGGGCATCCACAAGTACCTGACGGATCCGTACATCACCGTGGACAGCGTCATTGATGTAAATGATGAGGTTATGTTCCTCAATTACAAGGATGCGCGTGACGCGTTGCGACCTAACCCTAACACGAGTGTGGCGGTGACGTGCTACACGACTGCTATGGCTAGGTTGTACTTATACAGCATACTTGAACAATTGGGGGACCGCGTTTTGTATCATGATACAGATAGCGTTCTATTCACCGAACGCCCCGGCGATTGGAGTCCACCGACCGGAGACTTTTTATGTGACCTCACTGATGAACATCAGGATTACGGTCCGGGAAGCTACATTAGCGCCTTTGTATAAATGACAGGCCGATTCGCAACGTTTTGACCAAAGAAGTCGGAGGTTTCATGGAAATTGATAGGCGAGGCAAACACGGGAATCACAAACAGGTAGATCAATCAAAGACTCCGTAAAGAAACATATAGAAAGTATACCCCGAGTAGAGAGTCATTACACACGTGCTAATACCACTAGAGAATTCATTCCTGGCTATAAGAGTTTGGAGAACTTCATTGCGACTATTTGAAAACGCAAGATGAAAAGAATGAGCCGTCAGCCAACCTGATCATGTATTCCAGGATTTTTAATAAGGAGTACAATATTTCATTGTTTGTACCCAAGAAAGATTTGTGCAATTTGTGTGAAGCTTTAAAAAATGCGCCTGATGACGTGGACCTAAAAGCGAAGTTTGATGCTCACGAAAGAGAGAAGGTTTTGAGTCGCCGAGCAAAAGAAGACGACAAACATCAAATCGATAACAAAAATTTCAACGCCTGTACATTTGATCTTCAGGCTGTGATAACATGCCCTACAGGCGACGTTTCAATATTTTATTATAAGTCGAAGATTAATTGGTTTTTTTTAATGAATGTGAAGGACAGCGTGGTGCGAACGAAATAGGCACATGTTTATGGTTGTACTTACAAAAAATTGCAGCGCTACTTAACAACGACAATTTAGAATTGACTTTTTTTTGTGAGAATTGTTCTGGACAGAATAAGAACAAATTCATCTTATCCTTATTGCTGCATGCTGTGAGAACGCTCAACATAAGAAAAATTTCTCTCAAATTTTTGATCTTTGGTCACACTCAAAACGAGGGCGACGCTGTTAATTCTGTGATTGAAAAAAAACTAAAAAAGCCAAAAAAGCTGGACCTATTTATATTCCACAGCAGTACGCGACATTGATTAGAACAGCCAAAAAGAAAGGACGTCCTTTTACTGTGAATGAGCTAACTCATTCCGATTTTCTGGACATAAAACGATTGACAGATGAGATGAGTGGTACTAAGCTTTTGAAAGACAGTATATCGGCAATCCTCTTCAGCTTTCCAAAATCAAAGTTGTAAAATTTAAGAAACTTAAGCCTTCTTCATTCAGCTTAAAATACTCTTATGACCAAATTGATTTTTTTGAGGTTGAAATTAAAGCTAGAGGTGATAAACAGTATTCTACTTTACATAAGGCGTATTAAAAAAAAAATCCCATTGAATGAACGAAAAAACAAGACTGCTTGTCTCTGCTTGATTCCAAACACATACCACAAAGTTATGCTTCTTCTTTTTCTTCCTTATATGGTTCGTGATAGTGTCTCTAATTTGAGAAAAAAGTAAATCATTATTTTCATAACTTCCTTATTTTTGTACTTCCATTTGAAAATGGTGACTTAAAGACGGATTTCTGTGATTTTACAACATTTCTTTGATCTCATTTATAGATAAATAATTTGTTGTTCTTACCTACAATTAAAACTCAAAGAAAATTGTGATTCATCTAGTTAATTTTTGTGATGTATTGGCGCCAATGACTGTTTTTGTAAACTATTTTTGTAGGTTAACCAAATTTGGCCTTTTGTAACTGAGAGTGATAACGTTTACATCAAATGTAACGAAATTTTCGTGGTTAAAGAATAAATAAATATTTTTTTTTCAGCAAAGTGCAGTTTATTGCTTTTGAATTTCCTCAAAAACCCAACATTATTTTCGTAAAGATTACCATATGTGGAAAATTCAACACAGGGCTGTGTGTGCAAGTAGTTTTGTCTGATACTATTCCTAGGTAGACGTGAAATCAGAAGAATGTGGAACAAGAAAAACGTCACAACTCAAAGAGGGGTTGCATTTGTGACAGTGGAAGGGGTAGTTTTAATCAATTTTTTTAACTTCCTTCACGCGATAGTTCTGAGGGTTCCTATTATTTGTATTACGGTTTATTGATGCTCTAAAACATAACTGCTTCCGTGTTTTCGGCTATACAAAAAATTGTAAAACTTCTTTTGACTCTCCTGGAAAATTTGACGTTTTTGATTGTGTCACTTTTCTTCCCCATGAGCGGTATGCCATCGTCACTTTCCAATACAACTCAAAATTCTTCATTTTCAATTGAACTAATCTCGCAACTATCATCTTCTTCAGAGCTTTGGAATTCTGAATCGGTACATTCAACATCAGAATACGTATATCTAATAATGGTATCAATTGGGTAAAGAAGGAGTTCTTCCACACCGGAAATGTCTTCTCTGCGATAGAAAATATATTACGGCCTAAATTATCATTTCAAAATGTTTATTATTTATTCTAATAAAAACCAGGCAACTAATGATTTTTCAATAAAGATAAAGCGTATTATAAATATAAATATGTCTTATACACATATATTAACTGTAATTGAACAAAACAGATTTCAAAGTGAGCATATTTTATATAAATCTAAACTTCGATAAGGACTTGAAGAGGTTGGCGAATCATGCCAAAAATATGTATTCAAAAAATTACTATTAACTTGCAACAATAAACTCAAGTTTACAAAAAAACTAGGTTTATTAATTATTTACCTAGACAAATAAAAAATATATATAATTTTACATATTTTTGGTGGCTTTCCACATGTGTTCTCTTTCTATAGTTTTCCAATCCACTCTCCAAGTAAATTGGGTGCATTTACTATAAAAATGTGTTTCCTTCTCCTTGCACCCTAGAATAATTCAAACCTCAAAACAGAATCACTAAATAATTCAAAGTGTCTAAAAACATTGGAGAGCGATTATTTATAAATAAGTTTCATCTTATTTGGATAAGAATGATTCAGTTATTTTTTGATTAAATTAATTCCATTAAAAATCGTTTTCTCTCTCTCTCACACACACACCCGCAATCTCGCAACGGAAAAAATACTTGGTGTCATTGATGTTAGTAGTCAGCTGATCATTCTAATGAAATAGTGTGGCACAGATGAAGAAGATTTGATTCCTTCACATCATGCTAATATGAAGTGTCCAGAGATAGTAATAGAGTTTTATGAAAATCACATATTCAGGCAGGAAAATGAGTGAGTACTAAAAATTTAAGCAGTTTTACCATCATCACTACTCTGTGGGATGAATAAACATTGAAACTTTTACCAAGCAATACCCCCTAAAAGAATCGCTCGGTGCCAGAGAAGGCTAACCCTAAGGTAGCGAGTTTGAATCCCGGCCTGTCATCGGAAAGTTTTTAGAAAGCTCCCGCGGAACGGTAAAACAAGATAAAGGCAACGGCATGAGGAATATGTGTTAGGGCGACGTGTAGACGGCGTTGTCAAAGCTGGAGATACCACCACCGTCTTCCAGTTCAGGGGCTGTTATTGGCACAGGTGCCCTCTCTTGTTACCCTGACAGGACCCCCCTATCAAAAATAGTCCCCACGAGACCATGGAGACGCGTTATGAAGCGACCATGGCTTGTTTGGAAAAGTTTTAAGAATGCCGGCTACACGGTCGTAGAGATGTGGGAGTGCATGTTTAATGCGATGAAACGCACAGACAAGGACTCGCAGCAATTTGTACTCCAGCACGAGGTGTATACCAAGGAACCTCTCAGTCCTAGGGATGCATTTTTTGGCGGGCGTACAAATTGTATCAAGCTCTTCCACGAAGCAGAACTTTCTTGTGGGGAGAAGATCAAGTACTTGGATGTGTGTTCATTGTATCCATACGTTTTCAAGTACAAAAAATACCCCGTTGTCCACCCCAAAATCCACTTGGAACCAAATTGTCCGTCTATAGATAAAGTAGAAGGCATAGCCAAAGTTACAGTGACGCCTCCGCGGGATTTATTCCTGCCCGTTTTGCCTACACGGACGCACGACAAGCTAATGTTCACCTTGTGTAGGAAATGTGCGGAAGAGAAAAACCAAGGCGCGTGTCAGCACAACGACAAAAAAGATCGCTGTTTGACAGGCGTCTGGGTGATTGACGAGATCCGGAAAATCGTTGAGAAAGGCTACACCGTCGAAGCAGTACACGAAGTGTGGGAGTACAATGTATCTGTTTACGACCGTCAGACGCGTTCTGGCGGATTGTTTCACGGGTACATTGATACTTTTTTGAAAATTAAACAAGAAGCCAGCGGATGGCCAGAGTGGTGTACCTCACACAAGGAAAAGTTAGCTTATATTCAAAATTATGAGGAAAGGGAAGGGGTAAAACTCGATTTCGACTCTGTTTCTAAAAACCCTGGTCTCCGCACTCTGGCTAAACTATTTTTAAATTAACTATGGGGAAAGTTTGGGCAAAGACCCGATTTACCACACGTAGCCGTTGTCAGCGACTATCAGGGCGTCCACAAGTACCTGACGGATCCGTAAATCACCGTGGACAGCGTCATTGATGTAAATGATGAGGTTATGTTCCTCAATTATAAGGACGCGCGTAACGCGTTGCGACCTAACCCTAACACGAGTGTGGCGGTGACGTGCTACACGACTGCTATGGCTCGGTTGTACTTATACAGCATACTTGAACAATTGGGGGACCGCGTTTTGTATCATGATACAGATAGCGTTCTATTCACCGAACGCCCCGGCGATTGGAGTCCACCGACCGGAGACTTTTTATGTGACCTCACTGATGAACATCAGGATTACGGTCCGGGAAGCTACATTAGAGCCTTTGTATAAATGACAGGCCGATTCGCAACGTTTTGACCAAAGAAGTCGGAAGTTTCATGGAAATTGATAGGCGAGGCAAACACGGGAATCACAAACAGGTAGATCAATCAAAGACTCCGTAAAGAAACATATAGAAAGTATACCCCGAGTAGAGAGTCATTACACACGTGCTAATACCACTAGAGAATTCATTCCTGGCTATAAGAGTTTGGAGAACTTCATTGCGACTATTTGAAAACGCAAGATGAAAAGAATGAGCCGTCAGCCAACCTGATCATGTATTCCAGGATTTTTAATAAGGAGTACAATATTTCATTGTTTGTACCCAAGAAAGATTTGTGCAATTTGTGTGAGGATTTAAAAAATGCGCCTGATGACGTGGACCTAAAAGCGAAGTTTGATGCTCACGAAAGAGAGAAGGTTTTGAGTCGCCGAGCAAAAGAAGACGACAAACATCAAATCGATAACAAAAATTTCAACGTCTGTACATTTGATCTTCAGGCCGTGACATGCCCTACAGGCGACGTTTCAATATTTTATTATAAGTCGAAGATTAATTGTG
Source organism: Timema cristinae (assembly GCA_039000515.1). Lineage (NCBI taxonomy): Eukaryota > Metazoa > Arthropoda > Insecta > Phasmatodea > Timematidae > Timema > Timema cristinae. The sequence continues at coordinate 13,499 of JBCFYV010003954.1, forward strand.
TTTTTTTTAATGAATGTGAAGGACAGCGTGGTGCGAACGAAATAGGCACATGTTTATGGTTGTACTTACAAAAAATTGCAGCGCTACTTAACAACGAAAATTTAGAATTGACTTTTTTTTTGTGAGAATTGTTCTGGACAGAATAAGAACAAATTCATCTTATCCTTATTGCTGCATGCTGTGAGAACGCTCAACATAAGAAAAATTTCTCTCAAATTTTTGATCTTTGGTCACACTCAAAACGAGGGCGACGCTGTTAATTCTGTGATTGAAAAAAAACTAAAAAAGCCAAAAAAGCTGGACCTATTTATATTCCACAGCAGTACGCGACATTGATTAGAACAGCCAAAAAGAAAGGACGTCCTTTTACTGTGAATGAGCTAACTCATTCCGATTTTCTGGACATAAAACGATTGACAGATGAGATGAGTGGTACTAAGCTTTTGAAAGACAGTATATCGGCAATCCTCTTCAGCTTTCCAAAATCAAAGTTGTAAAATTTAAGAAACTTAAGCCTTCTTCATTCAGCTTAAAATACTCTTATGACCAAATTGATTTTTTTGAGGTTGAAATTAAAGCTAGAGGTGATAAACAGTATTCTACTTTACATAAGGCGTATTAAAAAAAATCCCATTGAATGAACGAAAAAACAAGACTGCTTGTCTCTGCTTGATTCCAAACACATACCACAAAGTTATGCTTCTTCTTTTTCTTCCTTATATGGTTCGTGATAGTGTCTCTAATTTGAGAAAAAAGTAAATCATTATTTTCATAACTTCCTTATTTTTGTACTTCCATTTGAAAATGGTGACTTAAAGACGGATTTCTGTGATTTTACAACATTTCTTTGATCTCATTTATAGATAAATAATTTGTTGTTCTTACCTACAATTAAAACTCAAAGAAAATTGTGATTCATCTAGTTAATTTTTGTGATGTATTGGCGCCAATGACTGTTTTTGTAAACTATTTTTGTAGGTTAACCAAATTTGGCCTTTTGTAACTGAGAGTGATAACGTTTACATCAAATGTAACGAAATTTTCGTGGTTAAAGAATAAATAAATATTTTTTTTTCAGCAAAGTGCAGTTTATTGCTTTTGAATTTCCTCAAAAACCCAACATTATTTCGTAAAGATTACCATATGTGGAAAATTCAACACAGGGCTGTGTGTGCAAGTAGTTTTGTCTGATACTATTCCTAGGTAGACGTGAAATCAGAAGAATATGGAGCAAGAAAAACGTCACAACTCAAAGAGGGGTTGCATTTGTGACAGTGGAAGGGGTAGTTTTAATCAATTTTTTAACTTCCTTCACGCGATAGTTCTGAGGGTTCCTATTATTTGTATTACGGTTTATTGATGCTCTAAAACATAACTGCTTCCGTGTTTTCGGCTATACAAAAAATTGTAAAACTTCTTTTGACTCTCCTGGAAAATTTGACGTTTTTGATTGTGTCACTTTTCTTCCCCATGAGCGGTATGTCATCGTCACTTTCCAATACAACTCAAAATTCTTCATTTTCAATTGAACTAATCTCGCAACTATCATCTTCTTCAGAGCTTTGGAATTCTGAATCGGTACATTCAACATCAGAATACGTATATCTAATAATGGTATCAATTGGGTAAAGAAGGAGTTCTTCCACACCGGAAATGTCTTCTCTGTGATAGAAAATATATTAAGGCCTAAATTATCATTTCAAAATGTTTATTATTTATTCTAATAAAAACCAGGCAACTAATGATTTTTCAATAAAGATAAAGCGTATTATAAATATAAATATGTCTTATACACATATATTAACTGTAATTGAACAAAACAGATTTCAAAGTTAGCATATTTTATATAAATCTAAACTTCGATAAGGACTTGAAGCGGTTGGCGAATCATGCCAAAAATATGTATTCAAAAAATTACTATAAACTTGCAACAATAAACTCAAGTTTAAAAAAAACTAGGTTTATTAATTATTTACCTAGACAAATAAAAAATATATATAATTTTACATATTTTTGGTGGCTTTCCACATGTGTTCTCTTTCTATAGTTTTCGAATCCACTCTCCAAGTTTATTATTATTATTGTGGTTTAAAGGCCCATCGACACATCTAGGTCATTAGGAACTTGAAATATATTAAAAACATAATAAAATCCCCTTAGGGGAAAGGGATAAAACATTCACCATCTGAGACACTCCATAGGAGTGCTCAAATGTACTCTTGGTATAAATTAAGTGATACACCTGCTAAAAAAAAAACCACAAGTGTATCACTCCAATAAAAAGACAAAATAAACATATTAAAATATAACACGTTAAAAAGACAAAACATGTTAAAATGATAATACGTTAAAAAGACAAAACAACATGTTAAATTGTAATAAAACCGTTAAAAAGATCTCAATATGAGATAATATCCAAAAGAGCAACTTTATAAAAGTGACTCAAATGGCATTAAAAAGATCCGCCTGGCGTATAAAACGGAGTAAACAAATAACTCCATCCGCACTATCGCGTAATAAAAAACGTAAGTCACCTTTAAAATCAAGAGCCAGACGGATAGGGGCTAGTTTGCGACACTCCACCAAAATGTGATGCACACTAAGGGGAGTATCACAAAACTCACACACTGGAGGTGGATCCCCTCTTAGTAAAAAACTATGGGTCAATGAAGTATGCCCGACGCGGAGTCTCGTCACGATGACATCCTCTCTTCTAGACTTTCGTATAGAAGAGGGCCATCGCAACACACCGTCCCTGATGGACCGCAGCTTGTTCTGAGCAGGGGTCGAGACCCACTGCTCGTGCCAGGTGCGTAAGACTCCACGCCGAACACAACCCTTTAGATCTAAAAACATGACACCCAAACTCGCCTCCGGAGGCATACGTGCTGCCTCCTTGGCTGCCTGGTCCGCCAGTTCATTTCCTGGAAGACCAGCGTGACCAGGAATCCAGCAAAAGGCGAGCCGGGTGCTTAATGAATCAATTTTTAAAATTTGTTCGTGAATCATCTGCACGAGAGGATTCCACGAGTAGAGAGTGGACAATGCCAACATAGCACTCATGGAATCCGTGCAGATGAGGACAGAACGGTGACTACTTCGGTAAACAAAACACAAAGATTTAAAAATTGCATATAATTCAGCTGTAAAAACACTGGTTTCATTAGGTAAACCAAATTTAAAATTGGATCCTTCCACAACAAAAGCACATCCCACGGAGACTCCAGATTTAGAGCCATCAGTGTAGATGCGCTCAAATCCGTGAAAGCGAGTGGAGAGGAGCTCATTAAAAGTCCTCTCATATACAAAGTTTGGGGTGGTCGCTTTAGGGAACTTGGCAAGATCAAAATGGCATTTCGGAGGGCGTATCTTCCAGGGAGAAACTCGACCTGGTGATGTAGGGATAGCCTTTGGCAGGACTATCCCACACGTGTCGAAAACAGATAGCATCCGGATCCCAACCGGCCTTGTACTACGCCATTTAGTTTCATACAAGACACGGTTAGGGGGATGAAATACAGGGCGGTAAGCAACATTATTTGGCATGCAATGCAGTTTCGACACGTAAGATGCCAGGAGGTAAGACCGCCGGTAAGAAAGAGGGGGCTCACCGGCGTCAGCACAGATGCTGACGACTGGACTGGTACGAAAAGCACCAGTAGCCAGTCGAATGCCAGCATGGTGGACGCTATCGAGCATCTTTAACGCCGAGGGTCTAGCGGAACCATATACAAAACTGCCGTAATCAAGTTTTGATCTCACCAAGGCTCTATAGAGACGCATCAAGGTTTCCCTATCAGCACCCCAAGAGCGACCACTCAGAACTTTAAGTAAATTCAAAGCTTTAATACACCTCGCTTTCAGGTCTTTGATGTGGGGGATCCAAGTTAGTTTAAAATCGAATAAAAGTCCCAGGAACCTTACGGTCTCGGAGACAGGTAAAACAACGTTGTTCATTAAAATATTGGGGGCTGGATGTATTCCACGTAATCTATGGAAGTGGACGACAGTCGTCTTGGCCGCAGAGAAACGAAAGCCATTACGAGATGCCCACAACCATAGATTGTTTACAGCGAGTTGTATCTGTCGTTCGGCCATGTGGAGACTTGATGAACTGCAATAAATTGCGTAGTCATCCACAAAAAGGCATGAACGGACAGGTACGTGCACGTTGTTCACGATGCTATTTATCGCGATAGCGAATAACGTAGTGCTTAAAATACTACCCTGAGGCACCCCATTTTCTTGAATAAAATCATCGGATAAGGTGTTGTTTAACCTTACCCGGAAGTGTCTATCCGACATAAAATTAGATATAAAAATAGGGAGGTTCCCCCGGAACCCCCAATTAAACAGGGTTTTTAAAATGCCGTACCGCCAGGTGGTATCGTACGCTTTCTCCAGATCGAAGAAGACAGCCAGAAGATGCTGCTTATGGAGAAAAGCGTCACGAATAGCCGTCTCTAGACGGACAAGGTGATCCACCGTGGATCGGTTACGGCGAAAACCACATTGAATATTAGATAGCAGATTGCGGGATTCTAAATACCATATAAGTCGCTTATTAATTATTTTTTCCAATATTTTACACACACAACTAGTTAAAGCTATCGGTCTATAGCTAGTTGGCTCTAATTTATCTTTGCCTTTTTTATATATAGGTATAACGGTTGCTTGCCTCCATAGTGAGGGGAACTGCTGAGATTCCCAAACACTATTATAGAGGTCTAAAAGAAGTGCCTGTCCGGCAGGGGGCAGCTAACGCAACATCTCATAATGAATGTCGTCTGGACCAGAGGCTGTGCTGCCGGCCTGGGACAGGGCCTAGGTAAGTTCATCTTTGGTAAAGGGGGAGTTATAATCCTCCCCCCGACTTCGACCAAAATCCATAGCATGGCGCTCGATGTTCCGCTTATAAACTGCGAACTCGTTAGTGTAGCTCGCAGTGCTAGAAATAGCGGCGAACATCGAGCCCAATACATTAACGACTTCCTCAGGGGAGGAGACACGTGAACCGTTAGACATGAGGGCAGGTATATTGTTATTGGAATTGTTGCTAATACGTAATTTACGGATATTATCCCAAACTTTAGTTGTGGGGGTGGATATTGTAAGGGTTGAAATAAATTTTCTCCAAGACTCTCTTCTGCTTTCACGAATGATACGGCGAGCTCGAGCACGTAGAATCCGTAATGACTCCAGGTTCTCCAAAGTAGGACGTCGGTGAAAAAGACGTAGGGCCCTTCGACGGTCAGAAATAGCCAACCGACACTCCTCGCTCCACCAGGGAACGGGACGGTGGCGCGGATTTGGCGAGGATTTAGGGATGGAGGCCCTCGCCGCCGCGATGACCGTAGAAGTAAAATACTCAGTCTTAACATCGACGTCAGGAGAAGGGGATTCGTGGAAAACGGCGAGCTCACGGAATTTATCCCAGTCGGCACGTTTAATCACCCATTGGGGAACTCTTGCTGTACTTGGGCAATCTTGGAGTGGGGAAAGCAGTACAGGGAAGTGATCGCTTCCACATAGGTCCGTATGGACATCCCAAAGGAAGAGGGCAGCGATACCTGGGCTACATAAAGTTAGGTCGATGGCAGAGGATACACCATTAAAAGTGGAGAAGTGTGTCTGGGTCCCGGTGTTCATTAGCACCAGGTTTCCCGAGACAAGAATATCCTCTACCATCTTCCCGCGGGCATCTGTAAAATTAGATCCCCACACCAGGTTATGCGCATTAAAGTCCCCCAAGATGATATAGGGGGCGGGAAGTTGCATAAAGAGGGCCTCTAAGCTCCTCTTTGAAATACGTTCACCTGGCGGGAGGTATATGCAGCATACTGTCATCTCCAAAGCAAGGGAGACTCGGACAGCGATAACTTGGAGATCTGAAACAATGTTAATATTTTTGTGATATATATTGCTTCGTGCGAATATAGCCACACCTCCGCTAGCCCGATCAAAGAAAGGCTTGTCAGTACGATAGACATCGTACCCACGAAGCATCGGGTTGTCATTTGGGCGGAAGTGGGTCTCCTGCAAACACAAGATGGAAGGATGCAGGGAAGAAATTTGTTGTTTAATTTCCTCTACACGAGCATAGAAACCCCTACAATTCCATTGTAGTAGCGACATAAGTTATTAGTATAAAATTTAGTTATCCTCGCAATCCATGACACTATCTCTTAAAATTAAAAATTGGTTGATGGCCTTTTTAGGTCCTCTTGCCTTTCCCAGTCTCTCCTGGACCTCCCGCTTTAGGAGAGGCTTCGATTTACTTTGGAGAGACTGGGTAGTCGGATCCTTGCGCGAAGGCTTTGTTAAGGCCTTAGACGCTTTTTTACTATTAGTCTTTTCGGCGGTCTCTCGTTGGTCCTTCTGCAAGGCACCAGTGGGACTCGCCTTTACGGCCTCACCTGTCTCGCCACCCATCCTGGCCTCTGGAGGCTCAGAGGCGAGAGTGAGCGACTCAAGAGTGGCCGAATGCAATTTATTTCCCCGAGGAGGGCTCGGGGAGTCCCCCGAGGAGGACTCGGGGAAGTTCACCGAGGAGGGCTCGGAGGAGTTCCCCGAGGGGGGTTCGGGGGAGTTCGCCGGGGGGGCTCGGAAGTGTTCCCCGAGGGGTCTCCTCGGGGGTACAGGTGGTGGAGGCGACTGTTGTGAAGGTGTCGCCACTTGTTTTATATTTTGCATCACCATAGTTGATGCTGGTTTTTTTGTTGAGTCTCGAATAGAGACGAGTGGCACAGGTCGTGTAGGAGACTTCACAATATTAACTGCGCAGTGGCAGTTAGGGCAGTTTATATTTTGGCCAACAATTTGGCTGTAGGAGCTTTGAAATACCGGAGCTTGTAGTGCAGTAAACTCTTTGCGTGCCTGGGCATAAGGGATCTTCTTTTCTGTTTGGATCTCCAGGACTTTTTTTTCTACTTTCCAATTCGGACAGGACCGAGACCAGGCAGAATGAGGACCCTTGCAATTAATGCAGAATTTAGGAGACTCGCATGGTTGTTCGTGATACTCCTGTCCACAATCTGCACAGGTTGGCTTACCACGGCATCGCAGCTTCGTATGCCCAAATTCCTGGCACTGAAAACAGCGCCGAGGGTTGGGGACATACGGCCGGACCCTAAGCACGTGGAAGCCAGCTCGGACCTCCTTTGGTAAGGAAGGAGTGGCAAATGTTAGGATATAACTGTCAGTATTCTTCACTACATCGTTCCTTTTGATGGTAATCCTATATACTTCGGTGACATGTTGAGGGAAAGCTCCTCACAGATGTCCTCAATGCTTACGCAGTCGAGGTCATAGCAAGTGACCACTCCCTTGCAAACATTGAGGAACCTGTGCGGCTCCACCTTCACCTTTAAATGATTCGAGGGGCTCAACGGTATTGTAGTTATTGCCATTATTTTCTTTGTCTGAAGGTCGTTTTCCGTCTGGATCATAATCGTGCCATCGCGCAGTTTTCTAATTGAAACCCCAGACTCGGCAGCTCCACTTATCACTCTTTCGAGGACAAATGGGCTGACACGCCTGAGGTTCTCATTATCATCCATTCGAGACATTACCAGGAAGCGGGGCTGGGGCCTCACCACTTCCTGGATTTTTTCAATTAAAGGGCTGGATGGCCTTACCCGTTTCCGCCTCTTATCTATATTACGACCCTGCGAGGGGCCGGGCAGTGAGTTGCCAGCAGGGTTTGGCAGTACGGTGCCAGCGGCAACAATGTTGTCGGCCATGCCATTATTGGGGACAACCTACACAATACTCGGATCGTAGACCCAGGGTGACCCAAGTTGGTACTACCACATATGGCCCTGTTAACTGTCCCGACGAGAGGCCCTATGCGACGCTAGACATGACAACCTTCGCATAGAGCATCGCCGAGAGAGAGGTCATCGCAGCAAGTGGGTGTAGGAAAGTGCCAATTTTACGTCCGGGCCCTCATGAACGCAACCGATCTTTTCCCAAAGTAGGGTACCCGGTTATTGTCATCCCTAAGGCCCTTCTACTAAGGTATTGCAACCGGCGCACTTTCATTCAGGAGCTCAAAGCAGTGGTATCCTATAATAAACAGAGAAGAGCCGGGTTAGTTGCCAAGGTCGTCAACGGAAAGGCCAAAGGCCTCTGTGCAGGATGAACGGTGGGGAAAGGAAGAAAAAGGTAAGGATAGATAAAGCGAAGGGGGAAGAGTGAAAAAAAAAGGGTGGAAAGTGAAGGAAGAAGAAAATGATGTGAAAGGAAAGATATAGGATAGGTTTGTCCCACACGAGGTACGTCCTGCACAGAAGCCTCCCCTTTTAGTCGCTTCTTACGACAAGCAGGGGTTACTGCGGGACTATTCTAAACCCCGTCCCGCAGGGGGGCACTCTCCAAGTAAATAGGGTGCATTTACTATAAAAATGTGTTTCCTTCTCCTTGCACCCTAGAATAACTCAAACCTCAAAACATAATCACTAAATAATTCAAAGTGTCTAAAAATATTGGAGAGCGATTATTTATAAATAAGTTTCATCTAACTTGGATAAGAATGATTCAGTTATTTTTTGATTAAATTAATTCCATTAAAAATCGTTTTCTCTCTCTCTCACACACACACCCGCAATCTCGCAACGGAAAAAATACTTGGTGTCATTGATGTTAGTAGTCAGCTGATCATTCTAATGAAATAGTGTGGCACAGATGAAGAAGATTTGATTCCTTCACATCATGCTAATGTGAAGTGTCCAGAGATAGTAATAGAGTTTTATGAAAATCACATATTCAGGCAGGAAAATGAGTGAGTACTAAAAATTTAAGCAGTTTTACCATCATCACTACTCTGTGGGATGAATAAACATTGAAACTTTTACCAAGCAATACCCCCTAAAAGAATCGCTCGGTGCCAGAGAAGGCTAACCCTAAGGTAGCGAGTTTGAATCCCGGCCTGTCATCGGAAAGTTTTTAGAAAGCTCCCGCGGAACGGTAAAACAAGATAAAGGCAACGGCCGTGAGGAATATGTGTTAGGGCGACGTGTAGACGGCGTTGTCAAAGCTGGAGATACCACCACCGTCTTCCAGTTCAGGGGCTGTTATTGGCACAGGTGCCCTCTCTGTTACCCTGACAGGAGCCCCCTATCAAAAATAGTCCCCACGAGACCATGGAGACGCGTTATGAAGCGACCATGGCTTGTTTGGAAAAGTTTAAGAATGCCGGCTACACGGTCGTAGAGATGTGGGAGTGCATGTTTAATGCGATGAAACGCACAGACAAGGACTCGCAGCAATTTGTACTCCAGCACGAGGTGTATACCAAGGAACCTCTCAGTCCTAGGGATGCATTTTTTGGCGGGCGTACAAATTGTATCAAGCTCTTCCACGAAGCACAACTTTCTTGTGGGGAGAAGATCAAGTACTTGGATGTGTGTTCATTGTATCCATACGTTTTCAAGTACAAAAAATACCCCGTTGTCCACCCCAAAATCCACTTGGAACCAAATTGTCCGTCTATAGATCAAGTAGAAGGCATAGCCAAAGTTACAGTGACGCCTCCGCGGATTTATTCCTGCACGTTTTGCCTACACGGACGCACGACAAGCTAATGTTCACCTTGTGTAGGAAATGCGCGGAAGAGAAAAACCAAGGCGCGTGTCAGCACAACGACAAAAAAGATCGCTGTTTGACAGGCGTCTGGGTGATTGACGAGATCCGGAAAATCGTTGAGAAAGGCTACACCGTCGAAGCAGTACACGAAGTGTGGGAGTACAATGTATCTGTTTACGACCGTCAGACGCGTTCTGGCGGATTGTTTCACGGGTACATTGATACTTTTTTGAAAATTAAACAAGAAGCCAGCGGATGGCCAGAGTGGTGTACCTCACACAAGGAAAAGTTAGCTTATATTCAAAATTATGAGGAAAGGGAAGGGTAAAACTCGATTTCGACTCTGTTTCTAAAAACCCTGGTCTCCGCACTCCGGCTAAACTATTTTTAAATTAACTATGGGGAAAGTTTGGGCAAAGACCCGATTTACCACACGTAGCCGTTGTCAGCGACTATCAGGGCGTCCACAAGTACCTGACGGATCCGTAAATCACCGTGGACAGCGTCATTGATGTAAATGATGAGGTTATGTTCCTCAATTATAAGGACGCGCGTGACGCGTTGCGACCTAACCCTAACACGAGTGTGGCGGTGACGTGCTACACGACTGCTATGGCTCGGTTGTACTTATACAGCATACTTGAACAATTGGGGGACCGCGTTTTGTATCATGATACAGATAGCGTTCTATTCACCGAACGCCCCGGCGATTGGAGTCCACCGACCGGAGACTTTTTATGTGACCTCACTGATGAACATCAGGATTACGGTCCGGGAAGCTACATTAGCGCCTTTGTATAAATGACAGGCCGATTCGCAACGTTTTGACCAAAGAAGTCGGAGGTTTCATGGAAATTGATAGGCGAGGCAAACACGGGAATCACAAACAGGTAGATCAATCAAAGACTCCGTAAAGAAACATATAGAAAGTATACCCCGAGTAGAGAGTCATTACACACGTGCTAATACCACTAGAGAATTCATTCCTGGCTATAAGAGTTTGGAGAACTTCATTGCGACTATTTGAAAACGCAAGATGAAAAGAATGAGCCGTCAGCCAACCTGATCATGTATTCCAGGATTTTTAATAAGGAGTACAATATTTCATTGTTTGTACCCAAGAAAGATTTGTGCAATTTGTGTGAGGATTTAAAAAATGCGCCTGATGACGTGGACCTAAAAGCGAAGTTTGATGCTCACGAAAGAGAGAAGGTTTTGAGTCGCCGAGCAAAAGAAGACGACAAACATCAAATCGATAACAAAAATTTCAACGT
>JBCFYV010003955.1:0-64602 GCA_039000515.1 Timema cristinae
CCTTGCAAATAATTTGGTAGTCTTGAATTAATAATAAAAGGAAAGATCTTACTGGTTTCTCTGTAGTCTTGATGGCGAAGAAACACGAAGCAAACAAAAGTTATTCGCTATGGCCATAGCGTTCCTATTTAATATCTTCAAAAAAACAAAGTTACTTATTAATCTTAGAAAAAACTTCTCTTGTCTGGTATCAAATAGCCAGTGTTTGTTGATGAAAGAGAAAATTTATCCCATAAAAATAACTTTTAGTATTCGCACTACAGTTTGTTCCATCTAAAATTCAGCGTGTCCTTTTAGAGTCCTTCTTTCTTCTTTCTTATTTACTATCGTTGTCATGGTAACCAAACCAAACAAAACTTGGAGGTCGCAAAACCATGAAAGTTATAAAGAGGAAATAACGTCATTACTCTTGGAAACAGAGAAGGATAAAATAGGGGTGTACAAAGTTCAGTAGTAGAGACATGGAGAACAAACAAGAATCCAGTTGAGCACGCGTATCAGTGCAATTTCTATATATCAGGGATGCAACATAGAGAAATGGATCACAACACTCCGCCATCTACATGAATACATGAATTAGGACGGAATATTGTTTACAGTATGGACTGAAAGTATGTAACAAAACTGGCCCTCTACCAAGATGGCATTTCCATACAAACAATCAACACTTTCACCCTCCTCCGATATGTTTTTTTAATATAAACAATCAACACTAACCCCTCCGTCAAGATGTTTTTCCAATATATACAATAAACAATTAACCCACCTTTTACCCGCTAATAATTCACTTTAAAATATAAATAAGGGCAGCGCACTAGACACGCACTAAACTTAAAGAAAGTCACTCTACTTAATATAAATAAATATATTCACATCACTTGTGAGCTCTACAGTCTACATAGCCCAGGCTGACTCACTATATTTTAGAATAGATGGCTCGGAGATTCTTGTGAAACATCTTTGATCATATTTAATGATATCTGTTCTTAAATAGACCTGCACAAACCTTTCGTGGTTCAATCAAGAGTTATTCTGGTGTGTGAGTATACATTATATGAAGTTATTCATCAAGATATAGCGTGTTCTTTTATATTGAATGATTCTATTTTATTTTCTTCGGCAAGGAATATAAAAGAGAGAGTTGGTCATCAGTATTGGAATCGTCCTCACCAATCCACGGAATAGTGCTGGAGGTATCCGATTCACAACAAAGTACTTCGAGCACCATCTTGACTTAACAAACGCGAATATAAAACTTATAATACTGGCTATTAAATTAGTGCTTGGCTGATGGGAAAGGTAGGTGGGGGGAAGCGGAGGGCGAGGCGTGCTCTACGCATATTAATAATAATAATAATAATAATAATATGGTGTGATTGGTCAAAATAATGATCTCGTGTACGCAGAATAAATATGAGACGTATAATATTATGGTGTAAATGGCCTTTAAGTGCGATGTCAAATCAATAGCGTACTAAAAAGAAATATTTTTCTTTGTCATTTTAACTTTTTCATAACACCTCAGAGAGAAGGTAATGTGATTGTCAAAATTCTAACCAGAGATTTTGATAAATGTCACCGTATCTTGACAAGCTGAAACCAAAATTGTTGTTTTTAGGCCAAAAATTACAATGTCAGGATATTATATTCGTTAAATCTTAACATAATGTTAAGCGATAACGACCACTACTTTCGATTTTACAATCTTCAATTAGAGCTAGCTAGTCTTTAAGTTAACGCGAGTGTTATAGAAATTAATACAACATCAAAATAAAACTCTGTTGATGATGAGCATTTCATACACTGATAATACCTATATGTTTCAATTAGCGAAAAACCTTTATACAAAGTGAAAATATGACTCCACTATAAACATCATCATAGTTCTTTAATTAGAATACAGTTTTTTTAAAGCAAACTAAATAGAATATGGGAATCTGAATAATATCTTCATGTCTTTTAAGATTTTTATAACGAGTTCTGGAAAAAGCTATTGTGATTGTCCTAGTAGTTTATTAGAAATTGTAAGCTATGTTTTATATTTGCGAGTATTTGATTGCGATAAACATGATGCTGCCAGGATTTACCCTGAAATAACTTAAAGCTGTGACTAACTTGCGAACCCATGTCGTGAATTCAAATATCATCTGTCCTTTTCTTTACACGGTGCCTATATCAAAAGAAAATTACATGAGACTTTTAACTAACCAGTTTCTGCAGTTTCCCCAAATCCCTGATATCCCGTAGTTTTATCAAGAGGAGAAGGTGGAAATATGGGCTAGTGATTTGTTTAAAAATGGAAATATAAACTATTTCCACTATTAAGCATTGTGCCTGTGCGTAGGTAGGTAAACATGCTTAATTTAAGCCAGTAAGCAGATTATTTAAAATAAATAATGTTTCAATTAATAGGCTTTTTAATAAAAGCCGTAAAATCCTTTTTTTCTTAGAATTAGGGATGTGTTTGAACTAAAAAGCTTGATTCATTGAGTCATAAACAGGAGATAATAAAAGCCTATATCTTACACGTTTTAAAAAATAGATCCAGATAAAATTTTAAGATAAAAAGTTCTAACAAATTTGAGATATTATCACAAGATGCTAGAGTAAATAGACACTCAAATATTTTACTACGTATTTTGTTACTACATATTTGTATAACTAATTGTCTTCTCTGGTTCAACTTCACATTTCATTAAGTCTGCACTAGTTAAATGTTTGTGTTAGATGGAAATAATTCTTATGCCTTAAAATAATTTACTATAATTTCCCCAGTTTGGACTTTAAAACCCTTACGTAATAGGTTCATTACGTCGTAAGGAGTGATTACTTAATTATTGTGACGAAGCAACATCCTTACTTCCTCGCTTTGAAAAGTCTTTAGAGGATCCATCAAAGTCTAGTCAAGGGACTGGAACCCGTGGGTTGAGTGTGGAGGCAGCACGAAAATGGTAACTAGATCTGATCAGGCCATATCGAGTCCATCTAAATTACAAGTGTGATTGTAATGTCCATACAATATAATAAAACAGGTGATTCCTGAGTGTGTTTGGTATGTTCAACAAAATGAGCTAACCACTTAATGAAAAGATTAATTTCTTACCCATACAGATGGATCCAATCGAACTTGGAGAACAGCATCTCATCAGTTGATCGTGAGTGTTGGTTCACTGTAAGATTATTATTGGAGGAACGAAGTATCCACTGACACTCATCGCTGAAATAATTGCAATTGTATCTCCTCTCTCAGCTGACGTCATTGCGGCTACATGTCTCTTATCCTGCATGACTCAGCAGCGTCGTTTACACTATAGAAACTCGCTAAAATACAAAAAAAAAGTGTTTTAACATGCACACAAAAAAATTAATAGGGATATCGTTGTATAAACCCAACGGGTAATAATACGTGGTGCATTTTTTTTTTTTTAGCAATATGAAAACTGTTATTGTAGTCGAAGCCACCACTCTAAATATTTTTTCTTTTGGTATTAATTTTACATAACTTGTAATCTTGCAAATGTCAGAAACATCTCCAAGAAATTTACTACCGCTACAAAAATATTAAGGGTTAACAAACTTTGTTATTAATTTAGGACTGGTTTCCAATAATTGTTCAAAAGTTATAGAAATTTCTAGGTCATTTGTATATTCAACTGACAATTTTAAATTTTGGCCCAAAGATATAGTTTGTAATTTAGAAATGTTGCATGAATTGTTAGTTTTTTTTAGGAAGAGGGTATATCACTCAACCCGACGAAACACCGGCTTATATGTTTGTTTTTGGAAATTGGATTAATGTTAATGGTAATTTCGGAGAGGGTCATTTTCTTTTTCTTGCTATTATTTGATTGTTTGGTAGAATTTTCGTAATTTAAATTATGATCTTTTCTAAAATGTGAGGTTTCAAAAACTTTAAATTTATATTAGACCTAATTACAAAATCTCCTCGAACCTCATTATAATATCTGGATATTCTTGTAAATTCCTATTTTTTATTTTATTTTGATTTTAACCGCCTGAACTGCCAACTCTTCCAGCGGACTGCCTTTCACGCTCATTTTCTCCATACATCACACATCAAAGCTTATCTTAGAATCCATGTCGTTTTATTAAATACCACATAAACTGACAGGGATTAAAACACTAGTACGTTTATTTGGCAAAATAACTTAAAATAAAGTGGTATCAATTATTTGGTTGATTATTAAGTTAAAACTAATAATACCTGGTCGATTACACATAAATCTATCACTATTCATCTAAAACAAACACACTAAACCTGTAATCCTTGTAGTTGTAATGATGACCAGGTATTAGCGATTTTGACTTCCACGAAAGTACTGTTTCAGTTATCCTTAATCGACTCATTATAAAGTATCATATAATAAATAGGTACACATGTGTTATATTCCTACAGAAAGTACGCGTTTTTAACAAGGAATACCTTGAATAGATGGCAGAGTATCTTGGGTGATTATATCACTTATTGTCTTTTTATTTTTTTATACTCGTATGTGAGGCTCCCAAAATGTCGTGGATAATATTATATTACAGTATTGCGTGTAATATTGGCGTTTATATTATTTATAAATCTCAGCTTCATTTATCACATTCTTTCGTTTATTTAAATCAAGCAATGATTAGTATTTGTTGCCAGGAAACATGTATTTTAATATATTATAATAGTGGTTTCGTAGATTCATATTATTGTTGTGTTTTATAGTATCTAGTTCAAATATTTATTTTTCATGGGTATAGTAAATAACTTAAATGAAACTGTGTTTGTGAGTACAAGAATATTTTTTTATTATATGCATCGGTATTTATAACTTCATGTTATGTGTCCCTTCACCAGCCACTAAAACAGACTAAAAAATGTATAATATAAGATCACTTTTTCTTTTAAAAATCTAAAGTTGTACATATAAAATTAGCCCATTGAATAGAAAATCAAAATAAATTGTTTTTTTTACTCGAACCGTTATTTTTTTAAAGCACTGGACAATTTAAAAAGAGAAAGAAGACGTTATGATACAGATCTTTGGACGGGCTTTCCAAGGAAATTCAAGTATTATTCGTATGTATTGGTTGATATAAGTCATTTAAAACAAAATGTATTATTGGGGAACAACAGCTATAAAGTGATCTAGAATAACTAAAGTTATAATCAACGTAAAAGTATTATGTGTATTTGCTCCTATATTTGACCAGTATCATTAATTGCAGTTGACCAGGTTTCACAGAGGGGATGCGCTGTCATTATTTTCTCTCTTCGGTATCAGGAATATTTCAGAAAATACAAGATCTGTATACATTTTAAATTATTTTCATAGACATAAAGAGATAACATTGTCATGGTACTTTCTTGACCTTGAGATTACGATGAATATTTTCGTTTAATATGCTTTCGAAACATAAATAGGGGATTTTTCGACTCTGTGTCTTGTATGTATCTTGGCCTAGAGCTGAGACCATTTTACCGAGAGTTGAGACCTGGTATCTAGGGTAGTTAACAGGTTATAAATAGGAGTGTTTGGAATTATCTATTCAACCCTAAAGGTAAGGGTATTTTAAAAGAGGTTTTTTTGATTTAAGCTATAAAGATTTTGATTAAAACCTGTATCCAGACACTTTTTAATATTCAAAACAAATGACGGGACTTATTTTCTCGATAAGAATACTTTAAGGGATGTTAACATCAACGGATAACAACAATGTTGTTAATATATACAAAACTATGGGTGTTATCATATTATTTATCATTGAATAAATGTAAGACTATTAATATAAAATAATTTTAAATTAGATATATTTTATAAACCAATAATTTTCAAATTGATAGTAAAATATATAGATTTAAACCAAGGTCTGGGAAATGAAGATAGGGTTTCTTTGTTAGAATTTGATGCTATATAACTATTATGTTTATGCAACAATGTATACTATTTCGTTTCTATGGTCTAACGATCTTTAAGTAAATTTTCACATTTTTAACTAAAAGAGCGTGACTTTCTGATTTGGGCAACTTACATTTATTTTTGCATTTAATTGACAGAAAATATTAATTCCAGCAAGTACGTAACTCTAAATGATACAAATATAATATTTTGTCGGTACACCTAAATTTATATAAATTTAGACTAGCTGTAATATTAAAACTAACATAATTTTTATTTCTATATCTTGGTCTCATCATTTTAATGGTCATTGTATCTTTTATTTAATATAAACCCTACAAATAATGTATATTATTATCGTAGCACATATCGGTGGTCACGCAGAATAGACGTTAAGATCGTTTAGTTTGGTTTGCCGATAATGGCTAGTTTCGAGCTCGAAATCCCCACATCGCTAATGAGAGTGTTTTGCAACTATCGCTATCTTTATAACATCTTTCATTATACACATGTCTTAGTAAGAATTTCAAAACTAACAAATATTAAAGCATCACACAAAGTACACTACAACCAATCACTTATCCATAAATGTTATTTCAAGGGTAAAACCAGGATAATTGGTGTTAGCTAGCAGTTAGTCAGGTATTATTCTAGGACTTAAGAGTTAAATATACTTATATTTTGTTTGCCCTAATAAAATTTTGTGTCTGTTTAGAATGGCTGTTTAAAAGTGTAGGTTTTACACAATGTCATATTTAGACCTTTTGAAAAGGATTGTAAAAGTTTCACGCACTTACTAATCGGTTTTACGTGATTCCCGGAAGGTTTTAGAAGTTTGGCGAATTTGGAATTGCATCTAGGCCCCCTATTGTATTTAAATTAAATAATGTGTTCAGCAAATCGAATAGAAAGTATTACTCCGATCAGGCCTATGTATACAAACTTACATTCACATGTCAATTCTTAGATATTACTTTGAGTTTGGATGATGGGCATTTCGAAAAACCTACACCTACAAACGGCCATTCTGAACAGCAAAAACATTTCAAATGATTTTTCTTTTTAAATCAATCCCTTATTATCAAAATTAGAAAACTACCTCAACATGGCAAACTAAAACGTAATCCTCATTCCAACAATTCTAGCATATCGGAACCACAATAAATAAGATTAATACCGTAGATTCATGTACCTTATTTTAATTAATTCCACACCTTTGATAAAATAACAATAATATATCTATCTATATTTACCCATCATATAAATTACACATATGTTATACTAGCAACAATATCTCATTTATAATTATTTTATTTTATTTTATTTATTCTATTGGTAGCTTACCACTTATTGTTAATCAGTCCAAAAAATGTTAATACGTTATAATAAATTAAAATTTCACAAATCTTCCACTAATAGTATTTTAAACAAATCAACTTCATCGCAAATAAGTTTGTTAATTTTATTAATAATTTATTTAATATTTCGTATACTATCTTCTAATTTCACTTTACTATTCTAATGTTTAGCTTTATTATTCTTGGGGACAATTCTATTAACATCTAAATAATAATTCATAATACATTGTAAACAATATCGCGTCCTAATTCATGTGTTCATGAAGGAGGCGGGACATTAAAATTCGTTTACCTATGTTGCATCCCCTGATGGCAGCTTGAAATAACTAAGTCCTCTACCGATGGAGTTGGTCATTGAGGGAGCGAGGTTTTATAAAAAAAAAACCTATAAGATTAAAACATTGATTTTCCTTAGAACTTAAAATGATTTAACATAACACTAAAACATGTCATAAAAGACTAAAGATCAAATAAGGTGAAGGGAACAAAAGAATAAGAAAGTAGATTTAATTTATTAATATTATTTAGAGGTTGAATTATATATTTCTCCAATCCAAATCTTAAATATCGTTACAATCTTTAAATATATGTACTAATGGATTCATGTTTTAAATATATATTAATTGAAACTTAAAGTCAATTTGATAAAGGCTTGGTGCCACTTACAACTGATATTTTAAATTGCTTTTCTATAACAACATAAACAACAAAAATAACATTTTTGTGTAAATTAATTATATTGATACACGTTTGTCATTTTTTATGAGTATTCTTCCCAGCTTCCCAGGTCTTTGTAATTCTTTTTACAAATTGATTTAAATTCTTACTTGAAGTCCTTATTTATAATTACATTCTAGATACTTTTTGTGATTATTATTTTACTCAAATACCACAGGAATCGATGTTTGAGCAAATTATATTTTTAAAATGTAAACGTGAGTACATTTCCTCTAAAATACCTCCCTCATTCTTAACAAATAAATGTTTTAGGTTTTTATGCGTATAACACAAAAGGCCAATGTGAAGAAAAAGGAAAATCTTATAGTTAAAGATTAATTTTATCGTGTACATATTTCGATACTAAATTACTCATCATTACACAGCTGTAGACTAATGTAAGTATCACTACCCTAATCAACTCTACCTCTAACGGTTGTAGACTGTTGTCAATATCACTACCATTATGACATATTTTCTAACGGTTGTAGACTCTTGTAAATATCACTACTCTAATTACCTCTTTCACTAAAGGCTCTAGACTGTTGTCTATATCACTACCCTAAAGCTTTCTTCCTCTAACGGATGTTGGCTTTTGTCTTTATCACTACCCTAATGCCCTTTTACCCTAATGGCTATAAAATATTGCCAATATCACGTCATTAAGGTCTTTTTCCTCTAACGGTTTTAGAATTTTCTCAATATCACTAACATTATCCCCTCATTCTTTAAAGAATTTAGACTATTGTCAATATCACTATCCTAACCCTTTCCCTCAAATGGCTATAGATAGTTGTTAATATCACTACACATATAGCATCTTCATCTGACGCCTGTAGACTATAGTCAATGTCACTACCATAGTATCCTATTCCTTTAACGAATATAGACCTTTGTCAATATCACTACCCTAATGGCATCTTCCTATAACGGCTGTAGAATTTGGTCACTATCACAACCCTAATGACATCTTCCTCTAACCACTTCAGATCGTTGTCAATATCACTATCCTAGTGTCCTTTTATTCAATAGCTGTATACTGTTGTAAATATCACTATCCCAAGGACATCTTCCTCTAACGGCTGTGGACAGTTTTCTATAACACTACAATAATGACCTCTTTCTCTAGAGGTTATAGCCTGTTATCAATTACACTATCCTAATGCCCTCTTCCTCTAACGGCTGTATACTATTGTCAATATTACATTCCTAGAGCTCTTTTCATCATTGAACACTGTATGAATTAATACTTATTGCACATATTGCATTTATCTAATAATGGATCTGACTTTAACCTAATTCAAAAAATAAGTTCTGTATTGGTATAAATCACTATGTAAATAATATTACTATTATTATTATTATTATTATTATTATTATTATTATTATTGTGGTTTAAAGGCCCATCGACCCATCGAGGTCATTAGGGCCTTGAAATATATTAAAAACATAATAAAATCCCCATAGAGGAAAGAGATAATCATTCACCATCTGAGACACTCCATAGGAGTGCTCAAATAAGCTCTTAGTAAAAATTAAGTGATACACCTGCTATAAAAAAAAAAACACGGGTGTATCACTCCAATAAAAAGACAAAACAAACATATTAAAATATTACACGTTAAAATGACACAACATGTTAAAATGATAATACGTTAAAAAGACAAAACAACATGTTAAATTGTAATAAAACTGTTAAAACGTAAAAACAAAATATCAAAGAATGTTAAAAAGATCTCAATACGAGATCATATCCAAATGAGCCACTTTATAAAAGTGACTCGAATGGCATTAAAAGATCCGCCTGGTGTATAAAACGGAGTAAACAAATAACTCCATCCGCGCTATCGTGTAATAAAAAACGTAGGTCACCTTTAAAATCAAGAGCCAGGCGGATAGGGGCATATTTACGACACTACACCAAAATATGATGTACACTCAGAGGAGCATCGCAAAACTCACACACTGGGGTTGGGTCCCCTCTCAGTAAAAAACTATGGTCAATGAAGTATGCCCGACGCGGAGTCTCGTCACGATGACCTCCTCTCTTCTAGACTTTCGTATAGAAGTGGGCCATCGCGACACACCGTCCCTGATGGACCGCAGCTTGTTCTGAGCAGGGGTCGAGACCCACTGCTCGTGCTATGTGCGTAAGACCCCACGCCGAACATAACCCTTTAGGTCTAAAAACATGACACCCAGACTCGCCTCAGGAGGCAGGTGTGCTGCCTCCTTGGCCGCCTGGTCAGCCAGTTCATTTCCTGAAAGACCGGCGTGACCAGGAATCCATGAATCAATTTTTAAAATTTGCTCATGAATCATCTGCACGAGGGGATTCCAGGAGTAGAGAGTGGGCAATGCCAACAGAGCACTCATGGAATCCGTGCAGATGAGAACAGAACGGTGACACTTACGATATACAAAACATAACGATTTAAAAATGGCATATAGTTCAGAGGTAAAAACACTGGATTCACCAGGTAAAGCAAGTTTAAAATTGGATCCTTCCACAACAAAAGCACATCCCACGGAGGCCCCGCATTTTGAGCCATCCGTGTAAATGCGTTTAAAACCCCGAAAGCGGTTGGCGAGGAGCTCATTATAGGTCCTCTCGTATAAAAAGTGTGAGGTGGTCGCTTTAGGGAACTTGGCAAGGTCAAAATGGCATTGAGGTAGGCGTATCTTCCAGGAGAAACTCGACCTGGGGATGTGGGGATAGCCTTTGGCAGAACTATCCCACATGTGTCAAAAACTGATAGAATCCTGATCCCAACCGGCCTTATACTACGCCATTTGGTTTCATACAAGACACGGTTAGGGGGATGAAACACAGGACGGTAGGCAACATGCTCTGGCTAGCAATGAAGTTTCGAAACATAAGATGCCAGAAGATAGGACCAACGATACAAAAGAAGGGCTCACCGGCGTCGGCACAGATTCTGACAACTGGACTGGTACGAAAGGCACCAGTAGCCAGTCGAATGCCAGCATGGTGGACACTAGCTAGCATCTTTAACGCCGAGGGTCTATCTGAGCCATACACAAAGCTTCCGTAATCAAGCTTTGATCTCACCAAAGCTCTATAGAGGCGCATCGATGTTTCCCTATCAGCACCCCAAGAACGACCGCTAACAACTTTAAGTAAATCAGTGCTTTGGTGCACCTCGCTCTCAGGTATTTTATATGGGGAATCCAAGCTAATTTAAAATCAAATAAAAGACCCAGAAACCTTACGCTCTCCGAGACTGGTAAAACAACGTGGTTCATTAAAATATTGGGGGCTGGCTGTACTCCGCGTAATCTATGGAAGTGGACAACCGTCGTCTTGGCCCCTGAAAAGGTAAAGTCACTACGCGATGACCACATCCATAGATTGTTTACAGTTAATTGTATCTGCCGTTCAACCCTGTGGAGACTCGATGAACTGCAATAAATTGCCTAGTCATCCACGAAAAGGCATGAAAGAACAAGTAATCGCACGTTGTCTACAATGCTATTTATCGCAATAGCGAACAACGTACAGCTCAAAGGACTGCCCTGGGGCACCCCATTTTCTTGAATAAAATCATCGGATAAGGTGTTGTTTAACCTTACCCGGACGTGTCTATCTGACATAAAATTAGATATAAAAATAGGAAGGTTCCCCCGGAACCCCCAATTAAACAGGGTTTTTAAAATGCCGTACCACCAGGTGGTATCGTACGCTTTCTCCAGTTCGAAGAAGACAGCCAAAAGATGCTGCTTATGGAGAAAAGCATCACGAATAGCCGTCTCTAGACAGACAAGGTGATCCACCGTGGATCGGTTACGGCGAAAACCACATTGAATATTAGATAGCAGATTGCGGGATTCTAAATACCATATAAGTCGCTTATTAATTATTTTTTCCAATATTTTACATACACAAATAGTTAAAGCTATCGGTCTATAGCTAGTTGGCTCTAATTTATCATTGCCACTTTTATAAATAGGGTTAGCGGTTGCTTGCCTCCAAAGTGTTGACGTAATCAGCTCTCAGGCAGAATTGTCTCAGTGCTGAGAAACTAAACTGATCTGATAAGCTTTCACAGAAATATTATCTTAGTCCTAGGAAACTCGATTAACGTGCTCCCCTGTCAAGCGTAGTTTAGTAACGCGCTATTTCCGTGTTGAACCAGACCAATGAGTATGGGGATATTAAAGATAGAACATCGTTTGGGTAGATTGGGGATTAATTTTCCTAAATGGTTTACCATTTCCAGTCTCCCTCTCCATATATGTGGATTTTCAAGAATAGAGTATTTAATTTTATTATCAATTCATTCAAACCAAAATAATTAATGGAAAAAATATTGGAAACCTGGCATATATCATACTTAATAGTAACAAAGGGCCTTCATCTTGTTTTTCAATCATTTTGATTGAAAAAAATGTTGTTCAATTATAGGAAGATGGGAAGTGTCATCACATATGTTATTAAATAATTTGAATACATATAAAAGTTCAGAAATTGGGTAAAATCCACAATGCAATATTTTATGTTAAAACAAATAATAACTCTCAATTTCACAGAAAAAATACCAAAATCATATTTTTAAAAGGTCAGAAGTTATATTTTATAGGAACAAATAATTAAATTTTAGTATAAAATAAATATTTTCTCTCTATTTTGGTGGAAAAATAAATTCACTTTGCCTCGGAGAGACTTTCTCTTTCTTTTGAGTAAAAATGGAAACATTTACTAAAAATACATAAAATCATTGAAATTAAATAATATATATTGTTGCAGAAACATGATAGTTAAAAAGCATCACATTCTAACAAATAAATAATCTCTTCATTTCCCAGACCTGTGTTAAAACTTTATATTTTCCTATCTTTAGGAAATTATTGACTTATAAAAAATATATCTATTATAAAATTGTTTTATTTTTATAATCTTACAATTATACAATGATGAACAATTTCGTATTTCAAATAATTGTGTCGATATTATTAACATTGTTATTATTCGCCTATGTAAAAACTCTCCAAGTCATTTTATTGGAAAAATTGGTTGAGTCATTTTATTAGTACTATTAAAATGTGTCTGGGTACAAACTAGTTAAAACTTTTATCATTGATTTCGAAAAAAATCTCTTGTAAACTGCCCTTAAATTTAGGGTTGAGCATATAATTCTAATCACTCCTATATATAAAAACTTAATTATCCTAGATATCAGGTTTCAAAACTCGGAAAAATTGTTTCGGCTCTAAACCAAGATATAGATAAGAAAGAACGAATCAAGAAATTCATTTTTTGTTTCGAAAGCTTATAAAACGAACATATTTATCGTAATCTCGAGGTCAAAAAAGTACCATTACAATGTTATCTCTTTATGTATATGAAAATAATTTAAACATTATACAGATCTCGCAATTAATGAAATATTCGGTACTCCGAAGAGTGAAAATAATGACCACGCCGAACCTCAGTGACCTTGGGGGGAAATGTGATCAACTCCAACCTATAATACTGGTAAAATCTAATAGCAAATACACATACCACTTTTAAGTTAATTATAACTTTAGTTATTCTAGATAACTGCATATTTGATGTTCCCCAATAATACACTCTGTTCTAAATTACATAAATCAACCAATACATACAAATAAATCTTGGAGGAAGTTGAAGAACTCATCATCTGGTATATATCATATCGTTTTATTTCTGGATTTAAATTCTCCAAAGCTTTTAAAATATAAACTATTGCAATCAGAAGAACAATTTTTGATAGGGCTAATTTAATATTTACGATTTTTAAAAATTATAAAAGAAGCATGATGCTTATATTGTAAAAGTTTTGGAGACTGTTCTATTGGTTGGTGGAGGGACACACAACATGAAGTTTTAAATATGAAAATATTCTGTTACTCACAATATAGTTTCATTTAAATCGTTTACCATACATATTAAAAAGTATATATTTTAACAAGATAAAATGAAACACAACACTAATATGTATCTAGGAAACCACAATTATAATATATTGAAATACATCATGTTTCCTGGCAACAAATTATTATTATTATTATTATTATTAGCACCGCGTCTTACTACCCAAATACTAATTATAGTTTGATTTTAAATAAAATGAAAGTGTTTGATTAATGAATCTATGTTTTATAAGGAATATAAACGACAATATTACAGCCGATAGTGTAATACAAAATTAACTACTACATTACGGAAGCCTCATATACGAGGCTAAATATATAAAAAGATACAAATTATATTGTCACCCAAGATACTCTACTTCTAATCAATGTACTCCATGATAAAAACATGTATTTTTTTGTAGGAATCTCACACATGGGTATCTATTTGTTATAGTGAAACTTTATAAAGTATTCTGAGTAAGATAAGTTCCTGGATGTCTCAATGCCAATACACTTTACCACATACAATCTCTCCTTGTGTCTCCCGTACTTATCCACAGAGTGTTCTAATAATTTGTTTCATCAACTGTATCAAAATGAACTATAATACACTCTAAACCTATAATAGTCTGCCCACGAGGAGTGGGCAGTAATCCCAGACTCAAACCCGAACCAATACTTGATCATTTGTTCCCCCCTTTAATGTATTAGCATCATAAAGGCAAAAATCGCCCACCGGTAAATGTTTATTTTTCGTTTCCCACCAGGGCTACGTGTGGAAATGTCTATATAGCCCTGGTGGAGTAACAATCGTCTCAATGACCGACCCCGGAGCCTCCCTCGCTCTGAACACTCCCTTAATTTTGCCCCAACCAGTCGTCGAATCGTGGTATGTCCTGTGTTGGTGATTTAATGTACTCATTCTGTCCATCATTGTTTTTCGAACAATCCGGTACAAATTTTGCATCTCGTAATCTGTCCACAAGTAGCGGGCAGGACCAGTAATTCTGATAGCACTTATAATTTGATTTATACAGTTTACTAGTTTTAGTGACGTCAGATGGCCAGAAATTGTCCACTATATAAGTTTATTTTATTTTCACACCAGGGCTACGTATGGGAATGTCATAGTAGTAGCCCTGGTGGTGTATTATTATTTACTCCCACCGACACCGGCGACTCGCACGATCGGGGTCTTCTAATTTCGTTTTTTTCGTTTTTGATTGTATACATTTGGTTCCTTATTTATTCCAGGGTTTCTTTTCCATTCCTATACATTTTCACCGTGATATGTTTTAAGGTCCCTGTCGACCACAAATGGGCGATACGTTAGGTTTTTCTATTATTTTCCTGCCTCTAAATCTATTGTAATTCTATTATCAGCCCATCATGGCTCTACACGTAATATTGTTCAGTGCTATAAATGTTAAATGTCTACCAACGAATAAGAGCCCCTCTTGGGCGGGTGTTTATATGTGTACCCGCCATGTTCAATGTGTTACATGTATATATCTGTTTAGTTTTACAACCAAAATAAATCCATAACAACAAACAAACATTCCGTATTAATAACCATCCTTGCTATTTAATATTACTAATATAATGGCGTAGGTAGAAATAACTGAAAAATTCCCAAAACAATCTTATTTGATGTACAAGAAAATAACTTATACGATTTTACGATCGCTTTGATTAATTTACGATTTTAACAAAATAAATATCCACACCAGTGTTGTTAAACAAAAGAGAAAATATATTTAATCCAATTTATTGAGGTTTATGGTACTTCAACTAACAAAAGTAAATAGGAATAGGGATCATTTCAGTGTGTGTGCGCAATTGTACAGTTTTTACTAATTTTTACTACGTTATTTGTGTTATTTTGGCATATTTAGGCAAGGAAGGGGTAGACGGCATGTTGATCAAATGTAGTAGAACGTTTATTATATTTTTGTTTTTCCTCTTCTCTTTTTTTCTCAGGCCACATCATGGTTTAAATGTGCCATCGTAAACAGGGGCGGATCCAGGATGTTCTCGGGTGTTTGGAGGGGTGCCGGCGCTCTCACGGAACCGTGTCGGGGGAGGCTACCCCTCGGAATGCTCTAAAGTAAAACTCCTTTAAAATTTGAGAATCAATTATAAAGTAATTAGTAAATTTGAAGAAAGAAAAATTCATCGTTTATTCATGTTTCTGGTTAATTTTTGTTTATTAGGCTAAACTATGGGTTTAAAATTTAAATCAATTAATGACAGTGATTGACACGCGAAGCAACTGGCTACTGAGAGATTACATGACAGTACAACTGGTAGTGATTTATAATAACATAGTACGTATTGGTTTATTTTCAATTTTCATTGTTAATACTAATTAAAATATCTTGAAGAGTTAATAGGGGTGCACCCCCATTTGTGTCAGCCCCTGATTGCAAATTGAAATAAATTATTTGGGTTGTTTCATTCCGGATGACTAATTTTTCCATTTCTGCCATATTTTATTATTTAATTAAGTAATCCCGCCACTGTCGATGGACACGTTCGATATTATCAATACTACTGACTAACGATATTTTACCAACCCTATGAGATAGCAACGTTGATTACAAAACGTTAACAAAATGCTGGTGGCCAGGAGTCTATGCTTTTTCCTCACGGATAAAAAAAATCAACAAGGTATATTTCTATTTTCAAACACTCTCTTGAATCAAGAGATTAATGAAAACAATAGATAAATGAACATACACTGTCATTCACATTCCTGACTGGGCTAATCGGTTTTACGAGTCATTTGCTATAGCACAGAAGCATGTCTATCTTTACTTTACTTGCAGAGACAAAGTTATATTAAAATGTAAGACTGGTGAGTGGGGTGCATTGAATGTAGGCGCTCCGCCTTGTAATTTGCAAGACTTATACTCTATTACCCCCTTTCCCTAACTCACAGTCACATTATGTACTGCCAAAACATCTCAGGTAGAAAATCTGTTTCTTCAAGTCATCGTGTTAAAATAAAATGTTTGATTTCAAATAGCTTTGATGTTAAAATTACATCTTTATTCAGTTTCATTTTTTTAGGTTCTAAGGCAAAGTTGGGGGTTTATAATAAACTAAATGTTTGAGATGTCTGTGGGTTAAGAATAATCCGTACACCCAATATAGCCAAATGTTCACTACAACAAAGTCCACTTAAACTATATTAGACTGTTCTTGAGTTAGTCAACGTTGAAATGGATGTCTTTAAATGTGGCGGTTTTGACAACACATAATTATGGAGTTTAAGATCAAGTGTACACGCATTAGCGTGTAGGAAAAGTGGTAAACTATTTAGACAAAAGATAAATAATTTGAGAAGACCTCATCGGAGTTTGAGAAAGAATGAATGAATTTTAAATGAATTGGATAATGTGGTGTGCCAACTTGATGCACGTGTTATAAATCTATATTCATGTTTATCTGAATTCAAACCTAAACGAGTTAGGATTAGTTTTTTATTACATACAAATGATTCTTGATTAGTTTCCATTTGTAAAGCGTGTCTTTGACTTAGTCATATTTATTAAGTCCTAGTTTTCATTCATATTTTTGAGTGTTTTACTTTAAAAACTAGTTTTTATGCTGGTCTACGGCAGGTTGATTATGATATTAACCAACATAACGAGACGTAGCCTTAAATTGATAAGCACATTTAAGGTTGAGGTTTGTTTGTTGAAGTAAAAATTATATTAGTTATTACGTTTGATTCGATAAAGAAAAAGTGAACTAAATAAATCATATTAAAGAAATAAAAAAATGAAAAAATAAGTATAAACTGTAAAGCTGGCTACGCAAGTTTCTGCCCTGTGCTCGATATTATAAATGTGCAATATTTCCTCTTTATAACTCATCTAGGGTCTTCTGTTGGTTGTCGAAAGACACTCGCATACATCAGGAAATTACATATAAAATGATAGATTTTCAGATGTTTTGTGTTATGTAGAAAGTTCTATGTGATAATGTTTCAGTCATCAAAGTCCAGGCTCATTAGGTTTTGTATAGTTGAACAATTGCTAGAAGTATGATCAGTTGTATTTTTGAAGAAACAAAATAAATTGGTTTAAATATAAAAACATATTTCACAACCAACATTATTATAATGTGAAACAATAGCCGGAACTATTGTTAATGCATTTTAGTGAGGATAACACCTCTCCGATATCATATTCTGAAAATTGAAAAATGACACCTGGACACGGGAATCGAACCCGGGACCTTCGGCTTAGTATGCCACTGCTCTTACCACTGAGCTATCCAGGATTCGTCCCGTGCCCATGGTCATTCTTCACTCATAGTTTAAGGCAGAGTCTAAGATGGACGTGCGGAGGTCGTCAGCTTTATAAACACGTGATACACAAGATCACAGCCATCAGACCACGCAGCCATTAACGACTCGGTAGTTGGCAATTTTGCAGCCATTGAACAATTATATATATATATATATATATAATTGTTCAATGGCTGCAAAATTGCCAACTACCGAGTCGTTAATGGCTGCGTGGTCTGATGGCTGTGATCTTGTGTATCACGTGTTTATAAAGCTGACGACCTCCGCACGTCTATCTTATACTCTGCCTTAAACTATGAGTTAAGAATGA
This sequence comes from Timema cristinae, assembly GCA_039000515.1. Lineage (NCBI taxonomy): Eukaryota > Metazoa > Arthropoda > Insecta > Phasmatodea > Timematidae > Timema > Timema cristinae. Next base: position 18,499 of record JBCFYV010003955.1, read on the forward strand.
CCTTGGGCACGGGATGAATCCTGGATAGCTCAGTGGTAAGAGTAGTGGCGTACTAAGCCGAAGGTCCCGGGTTCGATTCCCGTGTCCAGATGTCATTTTTCAATTTTCAGAATATGATTATTATAATGGTTAAAATAGTACTTGTAGTTAATTTGTGTGAAAAATCTTTAAATAAAATAGTTTTTTTTTCATTTATTTAGATAATTACTTTTAAAGTTTGCATATTTTCATATAATCCCATTTCAGACTAAATTTTGACAAAGCTTTTTAAAGTTGCCATTATAATATATGTAGCAAATTTTTCCCATGTTGACCCACCTCATTCTCCAAATAAGTTCAAATATTATACAATTGATTGTCTTCCATTTTTGCAGTATTAACCTTTCCGCTTCGCAGCAATGGACGCACAAAATATATTTACCTTAGTACTCGGGAGCAATAAATGCGACCCGTCTTACTAGGCCGACTGTAATGGACTGCAGACTTAAAAATCGTTGTAACAAGTGTAATTTTATGGCACAAAAGTTAAACTTCTGCCAAATATTCACACAAACAGAAAACTAACGAATAGTGTGATCATAATTAAGTTAGGATGATTGCAGTGGTGTATTGATAAAAATAAAAAGAGGGGCTGGAACGAACCATGTAACACGAACGATTTTTAATACATGTGTAGGCCTATATAACAGGATAATTTTTACCTATTCAAATTCCAAATACGATGGAAACAACTCCAAAATGCAAAAGTGTGCACACAATTAGAAAATGGAGAAGGGGTAACCATCTACTATATGCCTATTGTATCAGACGTCTGTACTAGAACTGGAATATGTGGTTGTAAATTCCAATGCAATACACTGGCTAATCTTATTTTAAAACACGAAATGAATAGTTGAGGGAGGCAAGAGCTGCTGTAATCAATAAGAAACTAATAACCATTCAATTACTAGAAAAAGAAGGGGAACGTCGTTCTGGCTCAAAAATAAGTACTGGAACGACTTTCCGGCCCCAATGCACCTCTGGATGTTTGAAAACAAATGGGAGTCTAGCTTGAAATCATGTTGGCCCACCACATTGAAATTGTAATAATTTGATTAATTTAATAGTACAAACGTAGAATTTTGGGCACATATAAGCACACAGATATCACTAACGACTGTATGTATTTTAATTAATTTGGAGAAAGTGGTGGCCCAATTTGATACAGGTGGTATTTCTCCAATCTATACTGTACTTAAGAACAAAGAATGCACATGTAGTATCAGTGCGATGCTTGTCTAGTGCACTATTCACATAAATCTCGAGAAATATAGGACAAATACTGGATTTATTGGTGAATAGGAAGATACGCGTCAGTTCCTTTGGCCGCCCATTCACCAGAATTGACTTAAATGATTTGGGGGGGGGGGGGCGTGGTATTAAATACAAAGTCTATCAAGATGTACCAGCCACATTAGAAAATATGAAAGAACATACCTCCCTAACCACAGAAATTCAAGATAATTAATACATTTTTAAATACCTCTTTTAAAATTATTTTGAGATCTTTTTATCGTAAATCAAGGTAATACAGCATTTGTAAATTATTTTAGTTTAGTTTTCAGTGTGTAGTCAAAGTAAAATCCACAAAAATGTGCTAAATTTATACAAGTCTGTTTAGTCCATGAAGTCAAAGAAAAATGTAAAACATAATATTAAAATAAAATATTTCATACCAAGTACTAATTTGAAAAAAAATTATCCTTAAAATTGGCCAACAACAATTCCTAAATATGTAAAGAAATTTAAAAATTCACATAAATAAAAAATTTTAAGAATTTTTAAACCTATTACAAGATATGTATTATTATTGTTTGTCTCTGAAATAAATTGTATTATATCATTGGCTCCATGCTGTGGCGATGGCCCCTAAGGAGATATACCTCACTCCACTCAATGTGTTGACTAACCATCTCTGGTATTTTTGTCTGTTGGAATCCCAGTCAGTTCAAAATTATTTTGTCTTGTCTGTGTGAAATTTATTTGTAGTAATAGTGCTTCTGAAATTTCTATCGCTACGCTCCAAGCCAAGACTGTGACATCATCATTAACGTTATCTTTTGCACTTTCTTTGACCAATCCATGTGAGGTATTCACTTTCAAATTCAATACTACTTTGTTTTAAATATCTACTGAAAATGGTATAAACTTGTTTCATATAAGTTATCAATTAACCTATATTAGGCCTATTTCTGGTTGCTCTTAAACAACAATACTATTGATTTTAAAGTTAACTACTTACATATATTGTTAATTTAAAGCTTGCGTTGTACTAATAAAACATCTACAAAAACCTTTTTAAAAAATGTTTAGATACTACATATTTAGTGACAAGATGGCTTTGTATATATCCGAATACAAAATCCTTTTCGTATCTAGAGACATATTCCACAGTTAGTTGTTTTATTAGGTGATTTGGATTTCATTAATGGGAGAAGTGTCATGGCGTTGAATGAATGTAAAATTCAACAAAATTGAACTGGATTTGTTTTATGAAATTCCGATAAGCTTCTGTTGAGGAAAAGGCCATGTTTAGACGTATTGTACTCGCCCTCTTGAAACAAAATGGCTGGCGTAATCGGTGTTCGGTGTAGTGTTAATTTCTGTAGAGAGTAACAGACACCAAGAGGAAGACACTCATTTCTCAATAGCGGGCATCTTCATGGATTAAAAACATATATTTTATTTAAGATTGCCCGTAATTTGGAAAAATATTTATTTTAAAACCATACTATATTTATATTGTACATAGTATATATCCTTAGCTGTCTTCTACATGACGTTATAAAGGGCAAGGTTGAAGGAAAGAGAAGATTAGGAAAAAGGATTCAAATACTTGATGACCTGAAGGAAAGAAGAAAAATCTGGGCGATGAAGAATGAAGCTGAGACGTCATTAGCGATTTACCTTCGTCCCCCACGATATATTGTCCCTCAAGGGATACCGTTCCCCACGGTATATCGTCAAACACGGTATACCATCCATCACGATCGTCCTCTATGGTATATCGTTCGTCACAATATAACGTCAAACATGGTATATCTTCCCCCACGGTGTACACCATTATGCATCGTATTTAATGATTCATGAAACTTCGTCAATTATGCAACAATATAATATGTACCTACCTAAGACATAAGAGTGTCTTAAGCTATTCACTATGCAGCTATAGCAGCGTATTAGGCTATACTCATTAGAGACATATCAGTGTCTTATTTTTTACTCACCAGAGACATAGCAGTGTCTTAGGATACACCCACCTGATTTTAGTTATATTCTTTTACTTGTATTAAGGAGAAATATGAACTGTATAATATATGTAAAGACTTTAATAAAACAACAATTAAATTGATTGGTATACTTCTAAATTAAATTACACAATATAAAATAAAAATATTCCAAGGAATTAATATATTCAAAAATAAATTGTATAAACAAGAAATCAATCAATTAAAACTGACAAAATAACATTCTTAAAAACCACCTCAGAGATTGTTAAAGAACAAATTTAATTTTCATGAAGGTTAGAACTAAAGCTTCAACAACAACCCATCACTTTAATAATCAATTAAATAGTACAGCCCTTAAAAATAATATTTTAGAATGAATAATTAAACAATAAAAATAAAAGATGATTGCTAGAAAGTGAACTAAGCCATTTGACTCGGATATCAAGTTCGTTATTAATCCAAACACTTATTATAATTTTGTGGAACTACGTACACTGGTTGCTGACCTATGGTCTAAAGGAAGATGTTAGTAATTTCGGGTCTTGTACACTTGAAATAACATTGCTGGATAAGTGATTGGTTTTAGTGTGCTATGTGTGCTGCTTTAATCTTTGTTAGTTTCGCAATTCATACCACGACTTGTGTATAATGAACGCTATTGTAAGGATGGCGATAATTAGAAGACAGTTTATGTAAAAACACTCAATATACCAGTCCGGATTTCTAGCTCGAAACGGCCCATCATCGGCAAACCAAGCTAAACGATCTTAATGTCTTTTCTGCGTGACCATCGATATGTGCTACGATAATAATACAGTCTATATTTAGGGTTTAGATTGAACAAAAGATAACTAGACGATTACAATGCTGAGACCAAGACATCGAGACAAAAATGAATGTTAGTTTTAATATTACAATTTTAATAAATCCATACAAATTTTGATATACTGTCAAAATGTAACATTACGTGGTATAATGTTACAGCTGGACCCCGCCCCATACTGACGTAAATAAATGTATCGAAACAGAGCGTACTACCCACTCCAATAAATTCAACTCAATTAGGATCCCTACAATAGTATGTTTCTCTGTTGTAGTTCTTGTAGGCTAAGAAGACATAATAAAAACAATGCTGCACAATTTATTTCATTACTCAATCCAATTCTAAGTATTAATTTGTTCATGTACTTACAATACTAATCTGCTCACAATAGAATCCTGCAAGGCTGGCCGGCACCCGGAATCCTAGATTGGCGAGTGGGTCAAAATAAAAATATATAAAAATATAATCAGTCGGTTCAGAAATTTAAAGCTAATTACATAAAATCAATAAAACTGTTAGAGACAGAACTCAAGCTGGCATTGGAAATCATTGTTTTACGTTGCTTGGAGACTTTTGTAAACTACAGATATATGAAAATCTTTTCTTCAGATAATTATCCATGTAGAAGATAGGAAATATCTCTGGTTTATGTGGTGGAATGATGCTGAGCATATCTATGATATCTTCAGACATGCAAGATGAGGTAAAATCAACAACTCTCTCTTCAGTCTTAAGAATGTTGTGGCATGGACAAGATGATACGTTGCTTCTGAATGTGGACTGGTTGAATAGGTGTAATGTTGAGAAGCTATAAAAAGGAAAATTTTGTCTCTTGCGAAAACAATTTTCGATTCTGTGACTCCAGTTTACATTCTTATATGGCAGTCGTTTTCATTTTATGTAAATCCAGAGATCATCACATAAGTGTGCAGTTATGTGAAGCCAGTTTGCGTGTAGGCCCCCTCAGAGAAATAACCATCCATAGATTAGAATTGTTATCAGCTACAATTGGTGAGAGGTTGCTAAAAGGTGTGCTGGAATCTACTTGTTTGAAGGTTCTTGATGTTTTTTTAATTGTCAGATTCTTCTACAGTGCTGGCTTGGATTTGTAGGAATGATAATTGGTCTGTTTTTGTAAGAAATCGGGTGAATGAGATCAGGAACTGGACCTATCCCGGTCGTTCAATGAACCCAACTGATTTGCCATCACCTGGATGTTCTATTTCTCAGCTGGTGGATTCCCGATGGTGGGAGGGCCCTGTCTGGTTACACGAATAACTAAACTCTTGGCCTCTGGCAGAACCTGTGTATGAAGAAAAAGACATATCTGAAGAAATGAAGAAAACTCCAGTGAATTCTCTTACTATAGTCGACAATCCTTGCTAAATCCTTTTGTGGAAGACGGTGTCCTCAGATTTAAAACAAGATTATTCCTTAGAGAAGATTTGTAGCTGTTAAGATTCCCTATGATTCTACCAGCGGACCCTGTTGTTGTTTCCCTTCTCATCATGGAAGAGCATGTGAAACAAAATCACACCGGAGGGCAACTTCTTCATAATCACCTGAAACGACGTTTTTGGATTATTGGTGGGAGGAGAACTGTGATAAAAGTTATAAGTCATCGTGTAAGATTGCGGAGGCATGAGAGAAAACATGCGGGGGTGGTTCAAGCTCCTTTACCCCTCAACCGCATAAGTGAAGCATCTGTGTTTGAACTAAGAGGGTTTGACTTGTCGGGTCCTCTGGTTCTGAGGGATGAGTGTAAAGGATGGATTGTAGTTTTCACTTGTGCTGTCTACCTTGCAATACATCTGGATTTGATTACTTCTCTCTCCACCGAAGCTTTCCTTCAAGTTTTCCAGCGTTTTGTAGTTCGAAGAGGGTGTCCTTCTGTTATTTACTCTGACAATGACACCAACTTCACCGGTGCCAGTAACGCTTTTCAAACATTTGATTGGGAAAAGACTTCTAAACATAGCTCGGTTGAACGTATCACTTGGAAATTTAACCCCCCTAGTGCTCCATGGTGGGGAGGCTTCTGGGAAAGGTTAATAAGAATATCAAAACAACTTTTGAAGCAAGTTTTAAGCAAAGCTTTCCTAACGTTCCAAGAAATGCTTACTCTTCTCTGTAGTATAGACGCTGCCATTAACTCTAGGCCACTGACATACCTGACAGAAGATTGTGATGATTTAAGTCCTCTCATCCCGGCTTGTTTTCTACAAGAAATAAAGGAAATGGGAGTTCCAGAATAGGATGCTTTGGATGTTAAAAGTATGAACAGACGAAACCGTCATTTGCGAAATCTAAGAAATGAATTGAAGAAAAGATTTCAGAAATAGTATCTGGGTATTTTGGCATGTGGTAAACTAAAGAAGTCCACTGCTTTGTTCAAGATTGGTGATATAGTCTTAGTTGGATCAGACGGTTCCAAAAGGATGGAATGGCCCCTGGGAAAAATTGTGAATTTGTTTCCTAGATCTGATAAAATAAAAACGCTCGCAAGAGTCGTGACTACTAAAGGTGTAATTCTGAGACCCATACAACGACTCTCCCCACTAGAGGTTCCTGATTATAAATGTGGAATACTAAGGACTTAGTTTGGGGAGAAGAAAGTAGCTTCTTCAGAAAATCCTTCTAGAAAGAAGTACAGCCTTTAAGTCCACACGTTCTAACAGCAAAGGATATCCATCCTCAATGGAAGGAGGATCTTAGAGACAGAACTCAAGTTGGCATTGGAAAACGTTTTACGTTGCTTGGAGACTTTTGTAAACTAAATTAAGAAATTTACTGTTGAAAGTGTTGGATTGTATCTATATTTGAAGTTTTCAGATTTAATGTTATATATTGTGATTTTCCTGTAATAAAAATAAATCATACTCATTTTTCCGTATCAATTTTGTACATAACAAAAACCATTTATTTCCAGAGATAATGTTCAATAATATTGTAATTTATAACTAAAATTGAAAAAGTTATGGCTTTTTTTACTGGTTGAGAGTGACAAAGTGCCTTAACATTAATTTGTTAATATTAAAAGTATAAAGCTAGTTTCTCACAAGTTATTATTTTGCACCAATTGCACAACAAAGCATATTTAAAGTATTACCATAGTTAATTACTTGAAAAAAATCCTCTGACTTTTTGACACTTTACAATTTTAACTATGTTGTGAGATAAGAGCTAAATGCACCAAGCAATAAACACTTATTTTTTAATATTTCTTATATCAGTCCAACTTGATATGATATATACATTGCTTGAAAAACCCACTTCAGTAGCCAAATGGTCTAAGGCGTCATTCTTTTATTAGACTGGCCTGACAAAGATATGGAGATTTTCAATAGGTTCTACAGAGGGTGGTTAATCCTAATTGGTTTTCCACTCTTGTTCAACCCGAATGAGGTTACACTACGTCTAAAATACTTCCTTCCATTGGAGTTATTATAGTCCAGCGAATTTAGAGGTTCCCTTACGGATTATTGCCAAGCTAGCTCAATTTATGTATGTGTTTTCATTTATTAGTCATAAATAATGTACCAAAAGTAACCTTCAATTTATAGTACATAAATATTATACAGCGCATAATAAGTTTAAAAATAAGTTTTAAATCAATATCATCTTATCTAATGGACCTATGACTTAAAGAGGGTCTATTAAAATATGTGGATTAGAAAAATTCCTACAAAAATGTTACGATACGTCTCTCTCGTGTATACAAATATTTCTACGTATTACGGCTTATAAAACCTGTACACCTATATTAATACTTTACAACTGGTACTCTTTTCCACACCACCTTAGAGATAGAGTAAGATTAACATTATTTTCTCCGGAAGAACTAATACACGATTTCATCACATTCTATGAATTATGCTCCTTCTTCTTCCTCCTGGTTTACTTCTTGTTTTCTTTTTGTCGTTCTTCTTAATCCTGTACATCTGTTTCAACACGCTCCTAAGATTGAGAATACATATCTTTTGGTAAGAAATTCATGGGATGTCATCTTATTGATTTAATTACTATACATTTATTTCTTCTTCTGGTCCATGTAAAGATTCTTCATCTGGTGTAGAATTAATGCAGGATTGACTACGACAATTACCATGAATTACTGAAAAATGTACACCTTTCTTTCTACAGACACACTTTGGTTCACACACTTTTGAAAAGTTGCATACAATCATATTCAAAAGGGAATCTGGAGCAGGATATTAGGATTTTATTTTTGTCTACAAAAAATTACTTTTCATTATCCATAGCCAATCTTCAGGATTTAACTTATTAGCTAACAATGTTTGCACTTGATAATAAGCCCGATATAGATGTTGCTAAACTGAACTAGCTGACGGTGGAAGTAAAGCTCGACTTACAAGTTTGTTAATTCTAAATGACTTAGAAAAGCACATGTGTCGATGAGTATCAATGGAAACTTCCTTAATTGGAGGATCATATAACGCTAAAAGTAAGCCTAGTACATTAGAAAATATTAATTACTTATAACAAACTTCTTGCTTAAAAACTTCCGCCAAAACTTGTAAATCCTCATGCTTTTCTAATAAATTCCAAGATTTTGCTTTATCCTCGTTAAAAACGGCAGATGCTGTTTCACAACCAGTGATTGTGTGTAAGAATAAAATAAGATCTTTACTTCTTTCATATTGCCCAAAACTTCATGAAGAATATATTTTCCTCTTGACTTTCGTTTTACCTGTTTCAGAAAGAAAACTTATTTCAATTTAGGCGTGCGAGCTATAAGAAGCACTAAAAGACGACATAATCTCCAACAAAAACAACTTTTATATTTCTACACGACTGCTCGAATCCTGTTTCAGAAATCAAAACGTCAGCATCGTCTTGAACTTGTTTAACAATGAAATTAATAGCTTCCAACTTTTCTGACAAAATCGAGAATAATCAGATTATAATGTGTGTGTTGGAAAGGAATTTTACTTGATTCGTCGTAACATTTATAGTTTCATCGAAGAGAGCCTCTGTTAATAAATGAAGTTTGGAGGATCGATGTAGTTGTTTCGAAACGTTTTTATTTTCCTGTTTTCATTATATCCATTAAATAAAACCATTGAACACAAATTAAACTGCACATATTTAATATATGCCACAAACATATGATCTAAATTATTTTCTTGATGCAATACAACATGATACAAAAGACATGGAGCCAATTCACACTGTAGGTAGTCACGGAGTACTTCATCATATTTTTAGTTATAAATTGTCGATAATATTCACCATATTTCTGTGTCAACTTTTTTAATATCTTTCAATTAATTTTTTTTATTCTATATGAACAACACCACTGAAGTTTAAATACTAATATTCAATCCTCTATACGCTGCTACATTGATTTACTTTGGTTATTTTAATTGTTTTGTTAACATGGCAACAGTTTTTTTAGGAAAAAACCAACATTTAATGGACGCTTTGGTTTTCAGAATAGTAAAACTAGTTTGGTGCGATATATTAGTTCAATTTCATCTTAATTTTCTTCGTAGTTTCTACTGGGAGACATTATGTTTTAAAGTTTGACTACTTATCTCAAGAGCGAATATAAATTTAACCTACAATAACTACCAGAAGTGAGAGATATTCATCTTTAAATACTTAGTTGTGATGACTGCATATTTGTGGAGTCTTTTTATCAAGAAAAAGAAAGAAGGAAGAATTATACATGTAAGAACTTTCTATTTACTAGCATCTAAATCAGGACTACAATTACACCTTCATTCTCTGTTTTACTAAGACATTTTGTTCGGTATTTAAATAAGTTCGTAAGAGGACAGACACATCTTAATTCATTTAACCTTACTAACCACTAATTATTAATAGTGATACGATCTCTTAACACTCAAGTTGTATAGTTATGATCAGTACTTACTTTATTGTTCTAATTTAATGGGCATATCTAATGCACAGAATCTCATAAATAATCATATATAACTTACCTTTGGAATATTATGCTGTTGTATTAGAATTAGAATTTATTTGGAATCAAATAGATAGTGCATAATTATTTCTGCGTCAGTAAATTAAAATATGTGCACACTAATGAAGTTATAATTTTTTCCCTGTACCAATACAATATATTACATTGCTACATACTTTTGAACCGTAATTATAGTTTCATTCATTAGGAAATATAATAGAAGCTTACGTGGGTGTCGGGAGGGTGGAGAGGGTTAGTAAACGAACCGATATTTTTTGTAGTTTTCCAGAAAAGTTTCGCTAGTTATTATAATTTGCAGACATTTGAAAGAGAGTGGGGGTAAATAATGGAGATATAACGTAATAGTGGTACCTTCAAAAATGTATTGGTTGATGCCACGTTTTAAGTTCAGCTATTAAAGAAATATTCAACAGTAACATAATTAACCCGGCTTGGCGGCCATACGGTCTTACACGCTACTCCCCTGATGGACTAGACTGTCAAGAACGGGAGATCCCTTAAGTGGACCCCCCCACCTCCTCAAAATTAAAATTTAAATACACCACCGTTTTGCACCTATTTTGCACCGTTTTGCACCCAAGTATTACGTTTTGCACCCTAACCCAAGAGACGGTACGACTTTTTATGTTAAGGGGGGCCAAGTTAAGGGTAGCCCCCCCCTCTATCAAAATGTTGGATTTTTTCATGCCAACTTAAAAGTCCTGTTTTGCACCGTTTTGCACCCAAGTATGGCGTTTTGCACTTGAATAGTTTTTCAAGAAAAAAAATATTTAAAACGTAAAAAGGTGGGGGGGGGGGGGCAAGTTAAGTTTAGCCCCCTCCCAAATCAATAATTGGGGTTTTTTAATGCCAAAATAAAAGTCCTGTTTTCCACCATTTTGCACCCAAGTATGGCGTTTTTCAACCTAAAAGATTAGCGGGAAAAAAAATTTAAGATACAAAATAATCAAATCGTTTGACTCTCCTGGTGGGGGAGCAACTGGCTTGCCGTGAGAATTGGTGATACAGTATTGCCTTGTTTTTTTAAGTTATTAATTGGCACCCCATATAGTTCAAAAACACATGTTGCCACTTCCAAAAATCATGCGTGGCGGGGTGAGGGGGGAGGGGGGCGGGTGTAGGGCAGGGATGTGTGGTGCAGGGGAATGGGAAATATCATGTTACTTGTTACAACATTATTGACTGTAACTTCCATAGATTCTATAATATAAAAGTCCACACTAACTAAAATTAAAGCTAATAAATTTATCTACAATTTGGCCGACAGCATATAATTAACCTATTATCTCCAGAAATATTAATAAACTCTAAACATTTTAACTTTTTTCTATTAGTTTTGGTGGTAGTAAGAAAATTAATGTTTTTAGATTTACTAATGGTAACAACTATAATACTCTTTAGTTGGAAATATTTATGGCCTCCCTATCACAAACATTAAGGGGCCCAGAGCTATGAAAACATTAGATTAATATTCCCTCATTAGATGTGAACATTTATGTAATAACTTAACTTGTTCAATGGCATTATTGGCTTCTAAAAATGTTATACTTTAAAAAATAGTTGTGTTTAACTCTAAATAAAAGCATCAGGAAAAATATTTTACATTCAAGGCTTGCGAGAAATTAAGTGTTCTTGAAAAAACTTTGTTTTGGAAAGTAAAAAAAGATAAGTTGAAACATTTACTGAACCATATTTCTTACAGTAATTTACAAAAATATAGTTTAATTTGCTCATGCATTTGTTATTCAGTGTAAATAGAAAAAATACACAATACAAATAAGAGAACATTATTACTGTACGTTAGAATATTGTTTGTAAATGCTGTGTTATAATTCTAAGTTATTACAATCACAGTATTCATCATCATGGAAATAAAGAGGGCTACTGTTTTCACACTTCTGAATCTCATCATTTCTACACAAACACATATCGGTGCACGGGAGATAACTACGGCAACAGGACCACAATTTGGAGAGACAGTTTGTTTTTCAAGATAATTTTATGAGCGCTAATATTTATGAAAGTGCTGGTGACATGTCTGTAATTTTCGGGACATAATAACCATTACTAGCTTCCAAAACATAGCCCGGTTCAGAAGATGGTATATTTGGATGAGCAGTAAAATCATTGTTCCAAATTATGCACTGATAAAATATCCCTTAATATAGAGAATTTTAGAGCAGACAACTTTGGTGGTATATTTTCAGATTTCACTTTTTATTAAATATACCATCTTACTTCTCCCACTGTCGTTACTGTAGATCATGGCATATAAAGTTTACAGACAAATTTTTCTATTCCCTCTTCAACACACTCCCAAATTTGATTTGCCTGAAAAACATTATGTGGTAACACAGCCAGTGAAGGCATGAAATTCTGGCAAAATTAAGCACTGACTTTTTTTGGACCCATTACTAGATAGTTGAAATAGAACAGTTAATAATGCTAGCTATTCTGTTGGTGGTGCAAGTATCAGTGAGGTAACATGAACTGCAGTTATTGGCAAAGCTGTGGTTATATGAGAAATGAAGGTGGCCCATGTTGAAATATTTGAATTTCCACTCATGTCTTAACTTACATATTGTGTGCCATCTTGCAGGGAAGCACCTCTGATTTTGTGGATGTCTTCCCTATAAACCATCCCTTCATGTCAGTAATAACTGGGTGGCCTACAGAAATTGGCTGAAGTCAAGATAAGTTTTGAATTTTAGAATCTGTTTGGATGGCATAAAACAATCTATATAACAGTTGAACAGTCAGGAATGTATATTGCACAGTTTCCAGACGTTTTCCACAGTTGAAGAACTTGTGTACTGTCATCTGCTTCTTTTAGCTGATAAATGGCCAGCGCTGTGGCATGTGTAGTTTTTTTTTCCATTAGAGGTATCTTCCATAAAATCTACAATGTCTACTGCGAAAAATATATATCAGCTCTTGACCATATTTGCAGGTAAATACACTCCATTATTCCTCCAGACATAATCCATATCACACTCTGCGATTTGAGTCTCATACCTGAGAAGACAGATACACTTGATCGAGAAGCCCAATCCTTAAAGCAGATTGACAATACTTTTGTTTCTAGTGGCTTGGTAAATTGCCATTCCTATGGCAACTTGTTGAGGCCTTGCATGTATTGGCTGCATATTGTCAGTACATAAACAGCACACTTGTCTCTCATTGTATGTCATAGCGAGCGTAATTTATGCACTTTCGGAGTAAAATAGCTTCATCATAAAGACACCGCATGTTCACATTCATATCATGATCATAATTATATATTGAATTGATAGAAACATCTCTTTTTTTTTAAATAAGGTATTTCCGGTTAGTTTCTTGGAGCTGGTCAGTAGAATTCAACATCACCAATGTTGTCAATGAGTATTTGCTTTATTTGTTTCCGAGATATCCTAGGATAAACCATGTTGTTCATTGCCCGTATGTTTTCAAAAGTGGTTTGGATGACAGTCATATTTATAGCCCACTTTTGTAGACATTCAAGAATGAGACTGATAAATTCAATTTATGATGCAGCTTATGTTGTAGAGTCTTTACACTTAGTTGTCGTAGCCTACCTTAGCATTTACTTACATTTTTTGTCCAGAATAGAAAATGGTATCTAACATCAATGACATGCCCAAAGGAGGGGCGGGGTCTGGGTTGAGTGTTTTGCAAGATCGACAGATGGTGACACTGACGTTGATAACTTCAGAACTATTTTCTTTAACATTATTAATTCACGCATTAATTTTCCTTTGTTTTCATTATTAGTGATCTGAATTAATTTCTCTTTGGTTTTTATATGTTTGATAGTTATTGTTTCTTTTATGTGAGAACTAGGTTTACTAAACACATTAATAACGTTTTGCCACCTTTTGGTGGTTTGATACCATGTGTGGAGCCTTTTTAGAGAAAGGACGCGTAAGAAAAGGTTTTTTGGAGTTTTTGAGTTTGTCATTGGTTCCTCTTCTAATCTTCCATTTTGTGGGTGCAATGCAGGTTTTCGTACTCTGCGTGATCACTAACCTAGTGACAGAGAGTAAGGGTTTCATTAATGAGTAATCATTTTATTTGGTGGTAAGATGAACTCGGTGAGTTTAATTGTTCTATTTTCTTTAACCTCATCTTTCGGCCTGCGTGTCTTGGAAAATTAATGTTTGGGAAAAATGGTGGCGAAAGGTTTATGTTTTGAGTATATCTCCTGTTATAATATAGTTACTTGTAGAGCACCTGTAATTCTACTGGGGTGGGAAGGGGAACGTCATACTTACAATACATTTCCTTGGTGTATTATTTTAATGTTAAGGTTAAGGAGCATTATGGCATTTGTTGGTTTTATCGCAGTTCTTTAAGTCATCATTGTCATGAATTGTTGTTGGGTATTTTCATTTATGATATTAATGTTTATGTTTTCTTTATCTTAATTCTTTTATGTGAAAGGTTGTTATTGGGAATTTTCATTTATACTATTAAGAGTATAATATCTGGATTCTGTGATGGTCAATAATTATAATCATTAAAGGCTACCCTTATTTTTAGAGCTATTATATTTCACTGGATATTAATTCCTTGTTCCCCTTTCACCACACATTAAAGAAGAGAGGTGAGCGTGCATAAGGGAGACAGTATAGCTGGTGTCCTTTTCTGACGGGTTTACTATGTGAAATATTAATGGTATACCCTGTTTTTCTCAATATTCAGTTACTTTAAATTTAAGAAATTCTGAAAACGTTTCTTATCGCTATCTTAAGAATGCTTGCTGAGCAACTGTCGGTCCCGATGGTTATCTTGACCACGTGGTCAATGTAAGAACATAACTACCCTAGTTGATCTTCTTTTTTGGAATGTGTTCGAGCTGGAAGGGTGTGCATGGGCATCTTTAATACTATAAATCTACCATTTTCCTATATTACTTACTATATTATTATAAATGTTTGATTAATATATACACAATAAAGTTGTGCATTATAAAACTTATTTCCATTGACATTTAGAATTTAAGACACAATTTTTCTCATTAATGGAAATTATTAATTATAATATAACGAGGCGCTTTATATCCCGGACCATGGCTCATTAAGTAGTTTTTTATAATAGTCTGAAATAGTGCAAAATATAGTTCTTAGGTCCAGTTAATAGACACTCTTTTGTGCTGATTAAAATGTTTTATTTAACTTGAAATGGTCCTAGCTATACAGTTGAGAGATGTATTTTAATCCAAATTTGTAAAGTTGAGAATGTTTAATATATTTTAGAAAAAGTAATTTGAATCTTATGTAAAATTTAAATACCAACTGTATTTTATATTTAAATGTTTGACTTTTATGAAATAACTATTCACAAGTTAGAAAGTATGCTCTAAATATTGTTTAGCATTTATTTTTTTATGGATTTTTATTTTATCATATAGAGAGAAAATAGACATTGTAATCATGAACATTTTCAATCTAAAGATTATTATGGAGCTTTAAGTTTATTTTCTCCTGAATTAAAAAAGTGTATTTTACAATTTTTCTATTTCTGAATATAGATAATAAATTGTTTGAATGATTTTGTTCAAAATTGAATGGCATTACTTTGGGAGTTTGTGTTGATTTTGACACTAATCTTTATATTAATGGTATCTTATTTAAGAGTGAATTTTTAAAACTACAAATATTTAGAGAAGGCTATACCAATTTTGTTTAAATTTTATATCGAGCTGGTGTTTGATCTGACAAATAACACTGTACACTTGAGTAAAAATTTATTCTAGTGTAGTTTAATGAAGAATCATTTCTGGAAAGTCAAAAGATTTTCGAAAATGGCTTTAACGGTTTGGTTAAATATATAAATTTGGAGATTTTTTAAAATGACAAATAGGAATGTACACTTGCTTTTTAGGTAAAAATTCACTAAAGGGTAGTGTACCAAAGACTGATTTTTTATAAAATGTTAAATGTTTTGAAAATAATTTTAACGATTTGGCTCAAAAAGAGTATCTGGCAAGTTATTTACAATAAAAATAATTTAATAACTATTGTTTTTTCTAAACAATACATTTAATACTAGTGCTGATTACTTATATTTGAACAATTGTAGTTTCAAAAAGAAAAAAAATTAAATTCCATTGTTTTATTTCCTGTTAAGCTAATACGCATATATTATTATTATTACTCTAATGGGGTAGGGAGGAGAAAGAATGCATTTTAGAGGTGATCAACCTGCACTTGCGTGGGAGATTGGAAAACTATTGAGGAAAAATTACCACCAGTAGACACGACCGGTATTCGAACATCGATCTCCCCATCTTTAGCAGGCCAGTCTAACAGGAAATTGACGCCTTGGAAAATTCTGCCACTGAAGTGGTTTTTTTTGAAAATAGATTTTACAATTTTGCCAATTGAGGACTATTTTACACGAATTAATAATAACGTATGTTTATTTTTATAAAATATATTAATTTAAGTTTAGTTTACATATGATAAATTTTAGAAAATTTGAAATATTTCAAAAAAAATTCTATATGTTATTTAAATGGGTGTCTATTATTGTTTATCATGATAAATAAGAAGATATATTTACTTTTAACAAATATAAATAATTTGAGGGTAGTTTACGAAAATAAAAATACTTTTTGAAAATTTGAACTATTAAAAAAAATGTTTGGTCAATGTTGTTTGATTTGTTTGTTAAAATGGTTTGTATTGTAATTAAAAAAGTATAGTTTTCCGAGGAAAACTTAAGTGGGACTTACAAAACTTTTTTTCTCTAAATTGGGGGGTTTACACTTAACTTGGCCACCGAACATATTTTAACTTTAAATTTATTTATTTTTCTTAAAAAACTATTAAGGTCCAAAACGGTGCTAAATATGTATAAAACGATGGTATATTTACATTCTTAATTTGAGGGTGTGGGGGCTGGAGGGAGGGTCCAAAGACTTAATTCGTTTGTATACTAGATATTTTTTTCTAGCGAATCTATTAAAGTGCAAAACGTAATACTTGGGTGCAAAACGGTGCAAAATAGGTGCAAAACGGTGGCGTATTTAAATTTTAATATTGAGGAGGTGGGGGGGCCAACTTAAGTGATCTAAAAACGAGATCAGCGTCATTTCACGGTCGGTTGCACTAAGTCGGGTTTTTACTATATGGTTTCCCACGTTAACAACTTTATTATTATTATTATTATTATTATTATTATTATTATTATTTGAACTACGTCTTACTACCCGTTCGGGTTGTACGCACTTACGCTAACGTGTAAAGTTAGGGTGATTGTGAGATGAAATGGAGGACCTACAGTTTAACGTGGAATCCGAAACATGGCGGAGGCCTGGCATTCCACATTCAAAGTTGTGATTAATACACGTGTTGTAAGAGGAGAAGGAAGGGTTTGCAATCAGATAAATCTGTGCCGGGACCTAGGATTGAACCCCGGACCCCAGAACAGAAGTCCAACACCTTACCCCTAGACCGCCAGGTCACCTTTTATAAACGTTAATATACGTTATTATATAAGATTATTCTAACAAGTAGGATAACGACTTGAGATAAAGTTAATCATTGGAAATTTTACAAAAGTGTTGAATATGTGATAAAAATACATATAACCTTTTATGTAGGACATTTTCTAATCTACATATTTGTATAGAAACCTTATAGTCATTTGAATAATAGATAAATAGACATTGTCTTAAAATCATTCTTGGAATTTATTATTAACTGTAAATATGTTCCGTACAAAGAAATTATGTGGACTTTTTAAATATTATAACTATTGAATGAAAATACATACTAAAACTTGGCTAGCTTATTATTTATCTCTAACTTCAATTTTTTGTTTTCTATAATGACTTGACTGATCATAATGTACAGGCCTACGTGTAAACTGAACATGTACTAAGACGTGGTGAAAAAAATTGATTACCTGAATACCTGTCCTCTTGACCAGCCTTGGTTTGACAATTGACTAGTGAGATAATTCAAGAAACACAGTAAATCGTCACTTCTTGTGACAATGCCGGTGACTTAACTGACGATTGTCAATATTTTTAAACTATGAAATAGAACCCAGATCACAAGTATTTTCAATCTTTCCACTCCTACGCAATGAAGCGGTGTAATTATTGTGCAAGTAGTGTCCAGATTTTACAGTTAGTAACACTGCTAGTAACTAAGTGGTGAAGTGCGAATTTGTTGTATTATTGATAATTTTGGGAGATTTGTTCAATCAATCATGTAATTTTTTTCTTTATTAATACATGTAGTTATGTTTAGTAAACTGTAAATCTACACAAATAAATATAGATATTTTACCATAATCCCTTTATTAAACACGAGGTATGCCAGTTATATAAATATTCCCAGGAGGTATGAGAAGAATACAAGTTAAGAGCCACTTATGTAGACTATAATAATTGAAATCTTTTTAATCCATTACATAATATTTATGATGAGGTTGGCCTATTATACCTAAGAGTTTATGGTCTCCCCATAATTTGGCTACCTTATCGTCACTAAAGCTGTTTGTAGTTTTTAGATATCTTACTTATTTTAAGGTGTCAGGAACTTGAAAGTTCATTGCCGCACCTACAAAAGTACGCCACCTATTACTATATTTTACCCTCCCATCTATGTCTTTGTATTCAAAATGGACTCTTCCCATTGGATTTGCTAGTCAATATACTGAACACAGTTCTAGATTCTCACATTCAAGCTTCATGTCCTGTAACCCATAATTTAAGAGACTTGACTATCCCAACAATTTCTTTTTATGCCTACTTGGTATGTATTTATCATCATTATATAACCTCCTTCCAATCACTTGTAACCTCATACATTTTTGGAACAAATATCTTCCTAAGCACATTTTTTAACATCCTAAATTTATTCTTGTCATGTAAGGTAAGAAAACACGTTTCACGCCCAAAGATAACAACCAGTAAAATGGTTTTTTATATTCTGAGTTTTACATTCCCTGAAATCATGAGAGATGTCAACAATTTAATCACCAAGTAATAACAGGCATTTCCCGACTTTATTCTTTTACTTATTTCAAATCTAACCTAGTTAACATAGTACCCTGCCACGCGTTTCAATAAAATAAAATTTCAATAATTTTGTTATAAATAAAATTCTTGAATCTTTCACAAATAATATTGGTGCCTTTTGCTAAGCATTCAAATAAGAGAGTATATAAAGCAATTCTTTCCCTCATCTAACTCCGAATTTTAAACTCAGATTTTAAAAGCAGCTTGATATTAATTTTCAATCAAATTAAATAAAGCTCATATGCTGCGTCGCGTCTTTAATGTTTAAAATCTTTGATGTCAAACTTATAAGGGAGTCACTGAAAACTCGTGAGGAAATAACTTTCTTACAGAAGTAGTGATTGAGTAAGACGTAAGAGTTAGTAAATGCCTCTCACTCCTTTGAAAACAATGGATTTAACTCGCTGACAATTTTTATAACTTTCATTAATAACCAAATAGCAGAAAACTTAAGACCCTGCCCTGTCGAGTGAAGACAAAAACCTATTTTTTGGGAAGGTGGGGGAAGGGGGAGGGTGAACCGCGCGGCATGTCTTCACATACGACCAAATTATCCTTCTGTGCCAACAAAGACAAAAAGATCAAAATTATTGATATTTGATCACTGTTAAAATTATAGTGCAGGTGTGTGTATAAAAAGTATGATATCAATATTAATTATCAACATGCTTCTAATCTTGAATAGACCGTTTCCGAAAAGAAATTTTCAAAACAATAAACAGTCTTGAAGATAACCGTTTATTCCTATGGCTCTGCATTTCCACGCCAAATGAAATGGGCCAATCTTTATAACTCTATTCTTTATTTAGAAAAACTTGTACTTAGCAAGGCCACTCAACCCTCTCTTCTACATTCAGTACAGTTAAAACCAGGAATGTAATAATATTTGTTACTGGTCACTCGTAACAATTTTTTTATAGATAGATTGAAAAATATAAAATTATTATGAATAGAGATGTTATCTACTACAAAATAGGATAAAATAAAACAACGATGGCATACAAAGAACACTGGGCCTACTTACCAAAAGTATGGTTCAAAATAATGTAAGTTGGTCACTTTTGAACTACTCATCAATTCAAAAAGTAGTGATATTTCATAGATTGAAAATATTTATTGTGATCAACTTATATTTATATCTTGCTGAACGAAAGTTCATCAGCTAACACTCATACGTTACTTATGTCATAATGAATGACAAGGAGTAAACGGAGAAAATATGTTACTTATACACAACATCTCGAACTATTAGTTTTGAGATCAATAATCACCCCTATCTTTAATAAATTAATGTACAGTTAAAAAGAATACAATACATTTACTGTGTGGCTTAAGTGGTTTGTCGAAAGGCTACCATGCACATCATACAGTTAGCCTATATTGCTTCGGCTTCTTGAAAAGATAAGCATAGTTATATGTTAATTCTAATTTTAATATCACAATGATATTAATATATCAAATATTAATAAAACATGACATATATATATTTGTAACATAGACTTACTTTACTTAAGGCTTTTAAAATACTCTAATGGTATTAAAAGCTCTAAAGTTCATTGCCGCACCACAAAAAAGTACGCACCTATCCTATTTTGATGTAATTCTTTCCAATATATCTCATTACAGCCTTCTAGCTAATCTGATACGATATTCTAGCCCATGAGGTCAGTCCGTGCCCAGGTCTTTTCCCAACAGGTTCACCATTCAATTCCTCTAAACGCGAGTTCAAGATGATCCCTTGCTCGCTACATAACCGCCGAACGTAACCTGAGAGATTTCTACTTACTCTAAAGCAATGTCTGGTGATGAGTGCATGGTATGCAGCTCATCATATGTAATACCTCCTCCACTCACCAATATAGTCATACATTATTGAACAAATATCTTCCTAAGCACTGTGGTTTCCTTACCCCTTAAGATTAAAAACAATATATATTTACAGAAACAAAATATTTAAAATCAATAGTAATATTTCACTTGACCAAAAAATCAAATTATTTTGAATAAACATAATTTTATATTGTCGAAATTGGATTATAAAATCCGAACCATTTTTATCAAATAAAAAAAAATTTATGTTATAATTTAGACAATGAAAGGTATCCCTAAATGAAAATAAGGCAAAATTAAAGTTCAGTAATAAAAAATACATAATAAATTATATGTTCCATGAAGGATAACATGAATAAAAAATATTTTAAAAAGAAATTAAATAAAATTTAAATTATTTTTCAGCAAAATTTCCTTAAGGGTCGAAGTGATCGAGCTAAATCTGTTCTTGTGGCTTGCATTTAATGTATCACTGATGGTGTTGATTCCTATAGATTTAGTTAAGATAATTTGATATCAGTTTATGTTTTTGGGGAAAAGGAATATTTCACTAACTATGACAATTAACGTGATATTTAAGATCATGATTTTTTATCATTTCCTCAAAAAATATTATTTTCACACTAATCTTAAACGTTTTCGTGCTAGCTATTTTACTATACAAAATTCTTATCCACCTTTTACATCCAGGGAAAACACTATCACAATCCTCGTCCAAAACAGTCAGTAATAAGTTTATTAATGCAGTAGTTCAACTTTCCTTTAGAAAACAAAAAACACTTGAGAATGTCGGGGGTAAGATTAGAACAAGAATATATGTCAGCTCATCCGCTACAATTATTAATATAAATATTTTTATGAAAGTTGTATTTACTACATTTTACAATCTAAAATATAATTTAATGGTTTTTAGCTCCCACGAAGGATTATCTGAGTGCTAGGCAACACAACTGATCTGTTGACTATCAACGGAAGTATTGGGCTGGCTCTGTTCTAGGGAACTCAACGACGTGTTTTGATCCAGACAAAATTAAATTCAGTTCTAGGGAAATCAAACTGAAGTTTTCATCTCGGGCGTATTTACTAAATTGCTATTTTCGTCTGGAGCAGACCACCTATAGGGGAATTTAAGGCTCGAATCTTGGTTGGTTGGACCGGGGAGGATTTCCCTAAATGGTTTTTCCTTTTCCAATCTCCCTCCACTTTACGAGTATATGTATATTTTCAAGGACAGTATGTTTAATTTATTAAAAATTTTTAACAAACTAAAAAAAGTATATAAAAAATAATTTAAACCCCAGTGTTATAATCTGTTGCTTCATTATTAATAAAGGTCCACAATCGTGTTTTTTCAATAATTTTGAATGAAAAAATTCTGGCTATTAAAATGAATTTTTGAAGTGCCCATCCATTATTTATTAAATGGGTGAATCCCATTTAAATGTTCAGATATGGGATTTATATAAAATCCACAAATGTTATATTTAGGATAAAATGAATAATAAATATCACAGAAAAAAAATAATAATCATATTTTTTAAAAGGCCATATTTATAAGTTATAGAACAAAAATTAATTAAATTTAAAGTGCTCCGACTACTTTCTTGCTCTAACAATAAAATGGAAACATTTTTAAAACTTTTAAGATTAGTGAAACGAAAATATAATACATTGTTGCAGAAAATATTATTTAAAAGCAGCACATTTAAACACATAAATAATTTTTTATACCCCCAACCTATTTTAAAACAAATTTTTCTCATATATCTAAGTAAATTGTTGGTTTATAAAAAAATAAATTTAATTTAAAAAAACCTAATTTAATAGTATGAAGTCATTAAATGATAAATATTTCTTTTTAAATATATTACGGTAAGTTAAAACCTAAACTTTTTTTAAGAACCAGGTATAATAAAATAATTAATAATAATAATAATAATAATAATAATAATAAAATCGTGTAGATATTACCAACAATGTGTATCCCCTATTTAAGCAACCCCCAGTAATTTATATGGGGAAAAATTATTGCGCATTTTTTATAATATTAAAAGTGCTGCATTCAAATTCCAATCAAAATCTTTATGCCAATTTAAAAAAATCTCTCGTAAAACCCTTTAAATTTTAGATTGGGTGATGAATCAAGGGATAACCTCTTACTCCATTGGTTACCTGATTCAAAAATGGCCCAAAATGGTTTCGTTAGGCCAAGATAAAACAAACAGAAAATATAATTTAAAAATAAATTTTTTGTTTAAAAGCTTATAAAACGGAGTATTATCGTAATTCTGGTCGAAAAAGTCCATTACAATGTTATCTCTTTATTTAAAAGATTAAATTTAAAAGTTATACTTTATCTCGCAGTTTCGAAATATTTCGTGATCCGAAAGAGAGAAAAAATACGCTCCACCCCCTTAACCTAAGGGTGAAACGGGATCAAAAAACAACTAATATTTGTTCAAATCTATAGCAAGTACATTACTTTTTTCCGGTAATTATAAATTTAGTTTTTCCCTAGATAACCTGCATAGCTATGTTCCATATAATACTTTTGTTCTAAAGGAAATATAAACAATACCTACAAATAAAGGCTTGAAGACCTTGAAAACCCATCCTTCCGTTTTATATCACATGTCTTCTTTCTAGATATAAATTGTCAATAGTTTTAAAAAAAAAAAATCGAATCAGAAGAACAATTTATTTAGATTTTTTAATGGCTAATTTGGATATTTACAATTTTTTAAATTTTTAAAAAAAGCTTGGAGCTTACATTGTAAAACTCTTAGAGACTGTTAAAACTTGCTGGTGAAGGAACACACAACATGAATTTTTAATGAGCGATGAATAAAATATGAATATTCTGTTACTCACAAATTGTTTCATTTAATTCGTTTACCATACATATGAAAAATAAATATTTAACTAGAAAAATAAAACACAACAATAATATATACCTAGGAAACTACTATATAAATATTTAGATACATAAATGTTTCCTGGCAACCAATACTTATCATTTCTTGATTTTTTTTTTTAAAACGTTAGAGTTTGATTAATTAATCATGTTTTATAAGGAATATAAACGATAATATTACACGTGATACTGTTATTAAAATTATCTACAAACCTCACTGGAGGCTAACATACGAGGCTAAGGATAAAAAGATCAATTGAGAAATCCCCTAAAGACTCCCCTCATTTTATACCTAAACAATTTTACAAAAAACAAGGTTTACAATTGTTAGTATGTTTATTTCTAAAGAATATGATATATTGATGTTTCACCTGCATTATTAGTAGTAACTTAATGACCAAAAAAAAATAATGTTACTTTTTTATTTTAGGTTACCTGATAGATCATATCTTGTAAAAATCAATGACTTTTGTTTTACCTTTAACTCAAAACTAAATCCTTGGACGATAATAAAAAATTACAACTGTATATTCAAATGACCTAGAGATTTCTATAATTTTGACCAATTTTGGGAAACCAGTCCTATATTAATTACAAAGGTTCATAAACCCCTTATTATTTTAGCAGTAAAGTAAATCTCTAGACAAATGTTTTGAACTTTTCCGAAAATCCAAGTTATAGGAAATTAAACAAAAGTTTATTAAGAATAGTGGCTTAGAAAAAGGGATGATTTCTTCTATACAGAAATATTTTGACGCTGTAGAAACTTAATCTTTATGAAATTTGTTATAGTAAGATTTTCCTTAAAAAAAGTACGTTCATCCACATATTTTGGTCAAATTGCTCGGATATTTAAGATATAGGCCTATTCTTCATATGTTTGATAGAGAATGATTATATATCAGGGCCACGCTTTTTGCTCTTGACAAATATTATAGTTTGACCCCTGGAATGCTTAAATATATGTACAAGGCATGAGTTTTTCTAAAAAAATAAGGGTGTGGGGTACATATGTCGCGCGTGAGAAGTTATACTTCTTTGGCATCATTAAAAATTTAATAATATATATATTTTATAATATATATAATTATTCAATATAAATTTTAGAAAATAATAAATATAAATGACATAATTAGTATTAAATATTATAAGATTCTTAATTTTAAATATTTATTATTGATTATTTAATATTTTAAAAGTAAATGAAAAAAATTTAATGAAAAAAATTCAAAAATTGAATTTAAGTTATTAATTTTTTAAATATTTATTATTTTCTTAATTTAATATTCACTTTCATTTTTATCAAAAAGTTTTCATTAAATTTTTCATTTATTTTTATAAATATTTTTATTTATTCAATTTAATAAAAAATATTAAAAAATAATATTTTAAATTTGATTTTCGATTTAAATTTTATCAAAATTTTTTTTTATTAAATGTTTTATTTAATTTTATTTCTTTTTTTGTAAATATTAAATAACCAATAATAAATATTTAACAATAATAAATTTAATAATATTTAGTATTAATTATGTTAAATAATAATATTTTAATTTAAAATCAATAAATAATACAAGGGATAGTTAACCTCATTTAAAATTGTACACTTGAAAAAGTCTATAAGCACAATTTTTTCACTAATATTTACGAATAGTAAATAATATTAATAAAAAATATTCAATTTAAATCACTACTGATATAATTTATTAGCACAATAATAATTCGCACTTGTATGAAACTAAAACGTGTTGTGAAAGTAGAAACTAGAACATGTGGATAAATATTATTATATATGAAAACAGTGATCAGAGGCGACGTGCGTACCACATGCGCGATAACAGAGGTTCTATTTCAAATTTTTTTTTGGTAGCTTTTTTTTTCGAGACTTAGTAAAGCGGTTTAGCTTCAACCTGTTACTTTTGTGTTACAGTGATGCGCGGGCATTTTAAAAATTTCACTCTCATCATTTTTCATAAACGCGCCTAAAGAAGCATAACTTCCAAAAAGTTTCATTCCTATATTTTGTTCAATATGCTAAAATCTTTAGGGTTTATGCCTATGCAACTTATATTTTTGGGGTGTGAAAACGATTTTGCTATCAAGGCCTGTTTTTGTTCTTTTGATAAAAACAATTTGTTTGGGCCTGGGGCGTTTAAAATATGTTTGTAATTCAAGATTTTTCTATACAAAAAAGTAGGGTCAAATTGCTTCGATCTGTAGGGTCTAAATCCATGCACACTTATATGTTTGGATAGATGGTCGATTTTACTATCGATACCAGTGTTGCATTCTTGAACACATTTTGGGTGAAACCCCTTATTAATGTGTTTAATGCAGGACGTTTTTTTTAAAAAAAATTAGGTTCTAGACCTAAGCACATTTATAAGGTTGAATTGAATTAACTGTCAGGGCCCCCAATTTGTGCTCTTGACACAATTTTGATTTGGGCTTTAGAGCGCCTTAAATATGAGTTTATTCAGGATTTACTTATAAAAATATGTTCTTCCCACTGTTTAGGCCAAATTACTCAATTTGTATTATAAGCCCAATCAAACATAATGTTAAAGAGTTTTGTAATTATATATATATATAATATATATATAATATAATATAATATATAATATAATTATATATAATAATATATATATTATAATATAAAAATATATATAAAATATATATAATAATATTTTAATATATATATATATTTATAAAACATTGTTTATATGTTTTTTATATTTGTATTATTTGTTATTGTATTTGGCTTATTTTGGTTTTAGACGTGTAGTTTATTTTTAAATGTGGAATTGATCAGCCCAAATAATAAAATGTTGATGTTAAACTAGCTACGTTGTCAACTTTTCATAAAATACTATTAAATACAGGATTTCCATCAATATGAACCAGGTTATTTATATAAAATGACAGCTATATCTTAGTGTAAAAAACAAGCATTTTATACAAAATTTTAAAATTATGTAAATTTTTTATAAAAACTGTTATATTAATTAAAAAATCCAAATTATGTTTTAAAAAATAAGATAATTTAAAACATATATACTTTTATATTGCCATAGTGATAGTGCTGCTTTCTAATAACCACGGATGTGTTAAAGAGTCTTTCACTGCTGCCATCTATCAACATGTTGTACCGCAATTAAATAAATAAAATTAATGATTTGTGGATAAAAATGCTAATATTTATAGTAGATATAAATGAGACTTTTTATTTGTGGTACTGTTTAAAAAATGTCTAAATGTAGACCAATCAGAATGGATACAATTTAGAATTTTGTGGATATTATGAAAAGGGATAAAAATCAGACATTTTTTTGTGGTGATTTTTAAGAAATGTAAAATGGATACATTCAGTTGTATCGCAAGATAGTTACATTTTTAAGTTATTATAGGGTAAATCTGGGGGGCATCGTGCTTACCGCGATCAAATAGTCGAAAATCCAAAAACAAAATCTCACTTTTTGTCGTAAACTACTTGGACAATCACAGTATTTTTTCAGAACCTTTATAAAGATCTTAAAATACATAAGATATTATTAAAAATTCATATTCTAATTAGCTTTCTTTGAAACCTTTTTTCCCTAACTACTCCAATTCTTAACTTTCTCTACGTATTGTCACTAGATATTACAATTGTGTAAACCATCCGAAATAATTAATCTGGTAATACTGTTTTCATATTAGAGGAAGGTAATTATTTTTGTGCAATTATATTCACCAAAATAAAACAACTCTATATAATTAGCTGGTAAATAATCCATTTTTTTATTTATTTAATTAAAATATGTAGTGAAAATAATAACTTGACTTAATGAAGCTTTATATTAATTATATATTGACATAAAGTAAAAATAAATTATACAGCATTGCAAAATTCTTTCTTTCACTTTATCTTAAAATATACATTTATTAATTTACTATAAATTTTCTTAAGTTTTTCGAAATGAATAATAGGTATATCTATACTTTGTTGAAAACAATATTACTCCAACGTTCAAACTTGAAAAAATAACGTTATTTACTCTATGGCATTTAGAACAGGAACCCTATCACGGAAACTTGAAAAAATATAAATACCCCTGTCCACCAAAGAGAATAATAATCAAATTCATTTCAGTCCTTGAATTAAAAGTATATATATTTGATTTAGCTAAGATATTTTTTGTTTTAAAAGATATATTTAAAATTAAAAGATTTTAATCTTTTATTATACTACAACCTATACAAAATAATTAAAATTCTTTTTCTCAAATAGTTTGGAGAAATCATGAATATTGGTAAATTTTCTCCATGTAAGTCTTTTTAAAGAGAATATAAGGATTGCCATCTTGTTTGTAATTATAAAAAGTCTAGATATAAAAAATAATTAAAATCGTTAGAACAAATTTTGAGAAATTTAAATATTTTCTCTTATGACCTTCAGTAAAAAAAAACACTTGATTTTTGGACTAAGTATCAATTAAAAAAAATCCCTCTGGGGACATTAAAAAAATCACTAGATACAAAGGTCTTGACCCAATTAGTAATATTGTTTCGGATCTAGCATGGTATAGACAAAACGGACACAAACCCAAAAGATATTCAAATTGTGAAAAAGACATTTTTTTCAGAGGGGCCTGAAAACGTCGACATTTTTCAAAATCGTGAGTTTGATTTTTTGATTTTTTTTTTTTTTTTAAAGTTTGCTCCGAGATGTCGAAAGAAAGAATACGAATCGTGTAGAATATATGTAGTTTGTTTTAGTACCGTATCTTACTAACTGTTTTGAGTTTAAACACCTACGTACTAATTACATTAATGTACTGGGGATGGCGTTGGATTAATTTAGACCAAACTTATTATTAATTCAAATTTTTGAAGCCCCCACCCCAGACTCGTTCCCGATGGGAGCACCGCGCCTCCCACCTTTGGAAAATCCTGGATTCACCCCCGTGATGTACAAACACTTAAAACCCAAGAGGTTAAAGGAAAAACAATATCAACTTCTTAAGAGACTTACTTATTTGCTTAGTCTACGGCATTAGAGAATTATTGCTTTTGAACTTTAGTATCTCTTCACACTGAAGCTCACAAAATTTTATTGATATATTTGCCAATATACGGAAACTAATTTGGGTTTTTTAAAAATATATTTCATAAAAAGTTTATATACTTTTAATAATACTAAAATTGTACAGTGGTAAGTTATTTAGTATCTTAAATATTTGCGGGGATATAAATCATTTTTGCTTCTGTAAGGAACCCTAAAAGTCATTTTCATGCGAAAATGAAAATATCAATTTTGTTTATAATCTTAAAACAACGCATAGGTCGAACTTTAATCAAAATTTTATAGCTGATTCTGATAAAATGGAATTTTTCTAAATTAATTTACGCATCAGACTAAATCCTTAGTCATTTCGACGAAAAATTGAGGCTATCCAATTATTTTTTAGTTAAGATCAAAATTTAAAATGAAATTTAATCAAAATTGGTTAGAATCATTTGTGATAAATTCGATTTTTTTTTTCTCTTTCAGTCCTTTTTTTTAAAAAAAATACCCTTAATTTTTGGGTTGGATATCCAATTCCAAAATTTTTCCCGAGGGGAATCGTATGAAAACCCTAGATAACCTATCTTAGCCCAAAACGTTAAAATAGTTTAGGCTCTAGCCCGAGGTTCAGACTGGCAGCAGACGGACGGCATTGTGTAAACAAATTTTCGGATTCGGAGGATTTCCCTTTAAAAATCAACATTCAACAAAATCTTGATTTTTTTTTTACGATCACAATACTTGCTCACTGTAAGGTACGAGAAAGATAAATATTGATATTAAGTTTACCAAGGTCAACATTTGTATTAAAATGTTGAATTCAGTTTAAAATTTTAGAGTAATAATTTTTTTTTATTTTAAGTAATATGTAAACCTACTAAAAAACTACACCAGCGTGTTTATTCCCAATTTAATGTATAAATAAAAAATTAAAATAACTTTTTTATATATTTTTTTTATACTAATTTGAACCCCAAGCAATTTTTGTAAACATTGGTTATGTTGTGGATCATGGTCAGGATTTTGATGACCTAAAATGTGTCAAAAAATGATCCATAACATGACACTATAAATTCAAAAAAAATACCTTAACTTTAAAAAAATAACCAAAAAGTGAATGCCAACTCTATGAGGCACAAGAATAAATCAAACGCCCAATTTTCAATTGGAAACTAAAAAGTTAATAATGCACAACACCAATCAAACTTGCATTCCGTTTACATTTATCCCGGATTTAAATTGTTTCGGTGTGGGCATTTTTTCGTGTGACATTTTTCGTGTGGCCATTTTCGTGGGGCCATTTTTCATGTGGCCATTTTTCGTTGTAGTCATTTTTCTTATGCAGGCTTTGTTCCATGTGGGGATTTTTCCTCGTGAGCATTTTTCGATGTTAGCATTTTTCCTGTGAGTATATATGAACATGGGTTTTTTTCTGTGCGGAATTTTTCTGTGCGCTTTAATCGTTTGCGCTTTTTTCCGGTCACTCTCAAAAACAAGGTGAACATTTTTTGGGGGTGAGCTTTTTTCCCGTGAGTATTTATGACCATGGGTTTTTTCTTTTGCGGAGTTTTTATGTGCGCTTTAATCGTTTGCTCTTTTTTTCCGGTCACCCTCAAAAAAAATGGTGAGCATTTTTTTGGTGTGAGCTTTTTTCCTGTGAGTATTTACGACCATGGTTTTTATCTTTTGCGGGAAATTTTTATGTGCGTTTATCGTTTGCGCTTTTTTTCCGGTCACCCTCAAAAACAAGGTGTTTAGGGAAAATATTGGATCCAAAAATTGATTGTAGCATGTCAATTGGAGTGATTAAACATCTGCAATTAAATATTAATAATTTGATAATTTATGACAACAGAAACGAAAGAATGAATTAAAATTAACATATTTAAGAGTCATTTGCCCCAAGATTTATTTTCCGTGACTGGATAAGTCAGATATATAAGAATGATTTTCCGAGGGTGAAACACGTGGTTTATAAGAGAGGTTAAATTTTTATAAATACTATAGCGGATTCCCAAAGAAGAAATTAAACTGACATATTTAGTTATAATACGCTTCAATATCTACTCACCGTATTAATATGTTCTTTGATTCCCCTCCCATCCTGGGTTTGGATAAAACTTTCTAAAACAAAAGCATGGCGACTTCAACACGAGCTTTCACTTCTACTCATGAGCGCAAAAGACACCTAGAATGAATTCGACTCAGCGACCCGCTGCGCTTGGAGTTGCCAAGCGGCGTTTCAACGAACCTTACTTTCCTTTCACCCCGCCCTCCCTGTTCCCTTTTACCTTGCTTTCATCCGTCTCTCTTTCTCTATGATTCTGAGTTTATCACCTATTTTGTTTTGTTCCGTTCAAGTTAGATTTGAGGGTTTTAAAAAGGATGTTCCCTCAGTTTCACGGGAAGCAATCTATCACAACGTAGCTCCGAAGAAGGGACCCCTGATTTAAATTTGCTCAAATGACGGAACCATGCAGTATTGGGAGTGGGATCCCACCACCGCGCCATCCAGGAGGATGTTCTGCAATTATATAAGTATTCTTCGTCATTTTCAAATCTATTTGACTTTAGAGTCAGTCTTTGTAAAAAAAAGTTGTTTCTTTTATACCGATAAGAACCGAAGTGTGACTACTAAATCAGTAAAAAATACCGAAAAAAAGTTAACGTGAAAAAAATACTAGTAGGGAAAGGTAAATTTCGATATTAGTAAAGTATCTATATACTTTTTTTTACATCACTACTAGTATGGTATGGTTCACTTGCGACGAAGAGTTCTGAGATCAAATCCCGGTCGGTTTTATTGGGGAGATTTTTTCTAAAATGGTTTCCCACTCGTCTTGTTCCACTCAAATGTGGATACATTTCCTCTGAGTTCTAATTTCCTTATCCATACAACATTTATGCACATAATTATGTGGTTAACGATGTTGCCCCAATTGGGGCTGGGAAGCGGGTTCCATCTTAGCTTGACGCACCTTTAAAAACTCAAAGCACTATTGTACTAAATAAAAGAAAGGGAAGAAAAATTTGCAGTTTGCCATGTGAGCTCTTTAGTTTATCCACTGATAACATTTCCCCTGTTCCTCTGACGAGTTTACACCTTACTAATACTGTTGGAGCCTGGAAAACATTGACTTGTTTTTTAAAATTACCTTTTTCTTATTTACTATTCTATCCAGACAATTGCCACCATGGAAATTTTTTAATCTACATTCTGGCAGGAAGACTCCCACAGGACATTTTAGTGACCAAATAACCTAAGTTTAGATTTATAAAAAAAATTAAAAAAGAAGATTCATACAGTTTTATATATATATATACTAGTGGACTCGACAGACTTGTATGCCCCAAAGTTGGCTTTTTCGTTTGGGTGGCATAATTGATTTCGATAATAAAACAAAACACTATGTGATCATCACAATTAAAAAATTCACAATGATCTCCAATTAGTGATTAAACAAATATTAAAAATTCGGGTTTGTCAAGACAACATACAAAATAAAACATCTTTTTTTTCCTCAAAATCAACTATATTGAGACAATAGTACATTACAAATACTTTGTTTCACAGTAATGGAAATGCTTTCCCCTTCCCGTCTGTCTGTTTCAGAAACTAATAAAAATTTTTCTTATAATAGAACTGCTAGACACTTATACTACATGGGATCCATTATTAAAAATAATAATAAATGGAATAGTGATCCCAACCATTTTTGGAATTTCACCCACAACTCCACAAATTCAGCTGTATCGAAAAAAATTGCGAAGCTGCTAACAAATTTGTATGCCGGGTACAGCTAATTTTATTTTATTGACGTACCTTTTAAATATGACAAATGTCACATTGTTTTTAAATTGTTTTCTATTTTCATAATTCAAAACATATACTGTTTTTGGCCTAGAACCTTTACGGGCTTAAGCAGAAAAAACTACCTATAACGTACATCTAAATAGTATATATTGTTGTACGAAGTACATACAAATTTTGATGATACGTACAGTCAGCTGCATAGAAAACCTCACCCATCTTAACCTAAGCTTGTGATGTTTTAAAAACGGTCCGACAAAATCAATAAAGTTAGTTTTGTTTTTATCTTAATGCGAGTTGATGAACAATGTTGTTCGTAATAATCCCTGAGGGGTTAAATGAACAGATTGATGTGTAATCTAGTTAATCAACGATATTAATATTTGTTTGAAGACACGTGCAGTAATATCATGGCGATGCATTGCTGTTGATCTGGCAATAACAAAAATTTAAATTTGATCTCAGTTAGGATTGCACGTAAATGTAATGAACAAATCTGGTCGGCCGCACGCCGCACGAAAATCATGTCATCTTTAATGTATTCTTGCATATGACGTTGCTACCAATAAATGATGATGAAAGAATAAAATGCGGTAAACGATGTCATTGCTTATAGTGGTTCCATCAACGTTACCGCTTAACCCCACAATAGCATCACCCAAATGAATGTAATCCTCAGAAAGCATCTTTCCCTTTAATATACTTTAAATTTTCCGTAATCGCTCGCTTTCAATTTTCGCATACATATAAACGATGTATTGATGAAACACAGGCGGCATCGGAGAATGTTTTTGTCTTCATTGGCACGAATCATCAACCGACATGCGTAGAAGTTCATCGCGCTCACTTTCTTGTTGGTTTCTGCACCAGCAAAGTAAAAAATAAATAAGACAAAAAGAAATTAATCTTACATAAAAAAAAAAAAGTAAATAATATGTAGATTGTAACCTGTCACTGGATTTATTGTTTGATATTAAAATGATATCCATCTTTTTCCTTCCCAAAATATAAACGGATATTGCAAAGCGTCGTAAGAACGATGACTGTCTTGAATTGGTGAACCGTGTTATCTCTGTGTTGGGTCCGTATATCTCGACTTCATATGCGTCGCCAACCATAACAACTGCAACTTCATTAAAGGGGTGTGAATTGTATCGGCCCGCATGCTCTCCAATGGTACTTTGGTCTGCTTTATTGACGATCATGTACATGTCGTTTTGCAGTCTGTTTGAAACGGAATAAAACAACTGGACCAACTGGCTGTAATTTCGCAAAACTGTTCCAAAGTCCCACAATTTTTCGCTCCTCCATCTGCTCGATGTGGGTTTTACTGGCAGCGTGCGTTTATTTTTGCTCCTCATCGCCCCTGAATTATATTTGCCAGAATTTTGATCGGCATCAGGCATTGAGATTAAAGAACCTATTTGATGATATAAACTGGCTCTGAATCTTAAAAAGTTGAATTCAAAATTGCGAGCATCATTCTGAACGATTTTTGTTGCTCCAAATGATGTCATTTGGAAGCAAGAATTGAATTTATGAATTTTAACCCCAAAAAAAATTTTGATTGGGTGTGGCTCCAGCCAAATTGTGTTTTCAATGGTTTTTGGCGGCGAATTCAATGGGGGGAAGTACAAACTTTTCCAGACGCGCAGCAGAAACGTTCGATCACCTTTGTAATTTAATGCATGGCAGATTGGCATTCTTTGTCCATAAGCGCCGCGAAAAATTTGTGAACGTGACAAATAGTCGATGTCCCCACTCATATTCAACGCAAGAACGGAGAAGTGATGCACGTGTTTTAAAGCGCGATGTACTTGCAGGCGCTGTGGTTTCTGTGTCCGTGTGCGTCAGTGGCTCGTTGACGCGCCTGTCTTTGTCTCATGCATTAGCTCGAAGGCGTTTTGTTGCGTTGCTGTTGACTTTCATTGCACGTTGTTTGCAACCTGGACTCTTAAAAATTTTCATTGTCCGTCAATTGACCTTTTGCCGTTCAATTTAACCGACAGGTGTGGACTATTTTTGAATTCTGTGTACGTCGACCAATATTTTTCCTTCTCTTCCACGAAGACGTGGCATTGTTCTTTAATAAACACACAACACCAAATATTTAAACAACTTATATTTGAATTTTATGGGTTACATGTTTTTTTTCGATGAAACGTTTAACACTCCGTAAATTTTAAAAAAATCATTGACACAAATAAGTACTTAAAATAAAAATTTGCAGGGTTTGATGATTGTCATTTAATACGCATGTATTTAATTTAAAATTATGAAAGATCATGTAAGATATTCACTTCAACATGTACCGTCTTTCACCCTCATCTATTTAAAACAAATGGAGCGTGCAGGAGAGCAGAAGAGAACAAGAAAATAATTTTGGGCAATTTTAAATTAGTTATATAAAAAAACAAAAAACATAGTAAAAATGTCAAAGTAAAAGCTAAATAGCTGAATATATTCATAATAGGAATTTACTCTATTAAAGACATGACCCAGAGATTACAAAGTTAATTTAGAGTAAAGGGTTTCAGTTCAGGGTCCAATCAAGAGATCCGACCGTGGATACCTGGTTACAAGTTCAGGGTGAGGTTCGCCTATAATGTCAATATTTCGAGATATTAATTTGTAAAGTCCTCGTACTAACCCTAGCAGCCTAAGCACATACATGCTATACATTTACCTCTCCACCCCATTATCAATATGAATTAAGCCCAACTGGCTATAGGTAGCAATTCAGCATGATAGCCCAAAATAAAGTTAATCTATTAAAACCGAAAGGGCCGTCACTTTAAATACCTTACTAACTGAGCTTAACTACATATAAACCATGATTAAACTTCATGAGCTGAAGTTTTTAGTTTCTTTTTATCAAACACTAAACTAGTAAACCTTATATCACTAAAACGTTACTAATTCAAATACCATACATACAACTATGGTTAACTCATATGTTGTTATTTTAAAAACCCTTTACATCTGCTTGCAAGTATACCCTAGACTTATAACTAAAGTCTAACCTACTATACAATTTTAGCCCAAATTCTATTAATGTTTCGGCTAAAAAAATCTACGAGGCACATCAACAATACATGGTGTCTGAGAGACGACAACCCTACACTCATTTAATATTTACATAAAGAACCTGTTTAATTTAAATTTAAATACAGAGCCATGCTCTCACCCTAAAAATCAGAGATACAACCAAATTCCAAGTTAACGTCAGATACGCCGTAGGGGTTTGTCCCCATTATTTAACTCAAATTTGAATGTTCTCAATAACAATTTCAGTTCTAACCTGCGCTAACATAACGCCACCAAAACGTTTTTTACGCCTAACACATAAAGCATAATAAAGTACCAAAGTTTAGTTTCATATAAAGATTATTTTACACCCCGGTTGAATGCACCCCAAGTAGGGACCGTTAAGGTAAAGTGAAGATAGCATTTAAAGGTGCACCAAAAGGATCTAAGTAAAATTTTTGACAAGCCATGGATACGCCACTTAAATCCATTAGTCATGAACCAAGTTAAATCTCTCGAAGTTATAGCCTTAACGGTAAATTTAAAAAAACATTTCCCCCCCCATAATAATGCCAAAAGGAATTTAAAAGAATAATTTAATCCCAGAAGAACGTCGGAAAAACACCCTCCCCTTAATGAGCCTATGGATAGTTAGTAGAGATTAGAAGCATACAGCCCCTTTTTTATACAATTTGTGAGCGTCGATTCTGACATCAGAGAGGGGAAATGAGGGAAGGAATAAATGAACGAAAGGAAACGAGCAGCGCTCAGGTGGGAGAAAATGGCAGCTCTGGGGTTTTAAAGATAGCGCTGATAGCATTTAATTTTAGGAAAACCCGGAAACAGCTCAACTCAAGTTCGACGATTTCTTCTTGGTGGGCGGGCCTTAATCACAGTCGAAGTGAAGGCAGGGGCCCCCACTTTCAGTTCCGTTAGGTTTTCTTGATGCGTGCGTGTCTAAGGCGAGCGAAAGTGGGCCGTTCAACAGGCGGGTGGTGGTTTAGCCCATATTACTTGGCGTTGAATTGGTTGAACTCGTACTCGTTTGTAAGATCGTTACAATACCCCCCCCCCCTCAAGGAGAGGAGACCTCGAGAGGAACGACCAGGAGGCGCCATCCCAGTCGTGATGAGTCTATATGTTCTGGTAGGGAGGGGGCGACGAGCCCTCTCTAGAGATTTCCAATCATCAGTCCACCCGGGTTGGCTGTCGATCCCCACTGGAGCTGGTCGCAACCACCATTTTCACTCTTGGAATGCTTTATTAACGCTCATCTGGCTTGCTGCATGACACTCTTTTCCACCCAAGTTCCAGATGGCTACCGCGGTCGCCCCCACTTCTTCAATGGCTTGGGTAGTCCACCCCGCCCACAAACATCTTCTTCCTTATGTTCCGTGTCGACACGGCGTTCGGTTCCCAGGGCCGGGAGGAAGGGGAGGAGGGAATAAGGAGAACTCTCTGAGAACAAAACATTACAAGTAAAACATACACCAATAGAGTTTCACACCTATTCTTGCATGTCGCCGTACAGTTCATGCTCGATCAGATTCACTCAACCCGTGAGTCTTTGGGCCCTCAAGGGGACATATGTGTCACACATGAGACAGGTGTTTGTCCCAAAAAAGAGTTTTCCTTGGAGTGTTTTTTATTGGTCAACGCACAAACCCCACTCTGGCAACTTCCAGGCGTCACAGTTTACTAAAGCACTAAAAATACCTAACCTTCCTTCGTGCTAATAGCGAGAAGGGCCCCCTCTTGGGTTACTAAGGGGAACATTTAAAACATACGAGAAAAAAAGTGCCCTGGTAGAAATATCTAATAAAACATAACTTGACACACGACACAGGACAGGGCAATGACTAACTATGCAACGGTTTTAAATGGCTAACATGTGCTCGCTGAGAAGAGATGGATCCGCACTTCATTCAGAAGCACGGAGACGGGGGTTAAAATTTGTCTATCAGCATGGCCCATTCCACTTATAAGACAGCTTAGCCGAGAACTTTTCTGCAGCTGAGCTCTGGGGGAAGCACTTTACAGACGTCAGTGTCGCCTACTTTAAAGGGGACAGGAACTCGTCCTCGTTGTAAGCCTAGGCGACTTACGTTGCAACTTCGGGAGGTTAACAAAGACTAACTTACACTTCTCCTCAAACGTATGGTGAGTGGCTTCCGACAAAAGCGGGATCCAAAAACCAAGATGGCCAGGAGGGGATGGTTGAGGTCTCTGTTGAGGAAGATAGAAGCCGGGGTACCCCGTACCGACTCGTGATGGGCCGAATTGAAGGCGGGGTTTAAGAAAACCAGGTGTTGGTCCAATGGATTGGTCAAGGTGGTGAAATATGGTCAGGCTATGTTCAAGTTGGGGTTTAAACCGCTTCTACATGGTGGGAGATGGGTTGTAAGGGCTAGTTTCACATGCCTTATCCCCATAAAAAAAAACCCATATCTGCAAAAGCCTTGGCCCTTAAAGCTGGCCCATTGTCACTCACAATTATTCTGGGTGCGCCTAACATCGCCCAAAATACGCCTCGACAAAGCGTTCACGGTGGTCGTAGCCTTCATATTTCTAAGCATATTAATATAACAAATTTTTTGAGAAGGCATCCATGGCAATCAAGATCGCGGTGTTGCCTAGGGAAGTGCGGACAAGGGCCCGACATAATCTACAAGACCTTTTCCAAGGCCTTGTCGCGATGTCGGCAAGTGAAGACCGATCTTCGAGTTCTGGGCCGGCTTCGCTTTCTGGCACGACTGATGGCACTTTCGTCCCCAACATCTCACATCCTTAGGCAAATTGGGCAGAAGAACTCTTTCGACACCTTTCGCTCAGTCTTAAGTATCCCACATATGACCTCCAAACGCTGAATCATGAAAGTACCTCACAAGCATGGGCTGAGTTTCTCCGGACGTAATACCCGGTCCTACCTCTAACTTGACTACAGGAGGCCTTTACAAAAGAGTAATTACCTACTACCTCACCTGCACCCACCTCTCCACTACCTGTTTACAAAAGTCGTTTTGGACTAAAGGTACCCCGATCGAAATAAAGACTCGGTATGGGTAGTTTAACGCAAAGGGGTTCGGCACCCGGGATTTTCCCAATGGGCTCAAGATCTTCAGACATGGGGGACAACGCATCTGCCACAACGTTCAATTTCCCGGCAATGTGGTGGGTGGTAAAGTCGAACCTGGAAAGTCTCCACACCCAAACGCCCTATTTTCCCAAGTTGCTTGGGGTGATTCCATATCCAAGACAACGCAACATTTCAGTGAATAGTAAAATTTCCTGAGCTCCAAATAATCAGAAAATCTCTCAATCCCAAATACGCACCCGAGACATTTGTAGGTGCTATATTTCCTTTCCCCCGTATTGAACGTTCTACTTGCAAAGCAACCGGCCTATCACCCTCAGGGGTGAGCTGGGAAAGAACGGCACCAAGCGCTACCGAAGACGCGTCCACGTGCAACCGAAATGGGAGGGAGAAGTCCGGCATACGCCAGAACCAGGGGGACACTAAGTGTCGCTTGAGAGAGAGAAAGGCTCGCTTTGTTCTGTTCCCCACACAAAACTTGCCCCTTTTTCTTAAGTAGTTTAATGGGCTGGGGGATTCTCGGAAAAAATGGGTAGAACCTGGCATAGTATGCGCACATACCTAAAAAACGTAGCACGCCTTTCAAGTTTTTGGGGCCGGGAAGTCAAGGATCGGTTTTACGCGTCCAGGATCCACGAGAAGGTTCCCTTCCGAGATTATGTAGCTAGATACGGGGTAGACCGCTTAGCCCACGTAACCTTCTCCGGGTTGACGGTAAGACCAGCCGAGCGCAAGCGGCGCAGATTAGTTCCACATGGAGTAGATGTTCCTCGAGAGAGTTACTGTAAACGCATATGTCATCTAGGGGATTGAACACGAACCTAAATTTCAGATCGGCCAGAATATGATCTAATACCCATTTAATGCTTGCCCCCCGCAACTAATAACCCAGGGCACCCCGGGTTTAAAATTTTAGACCTGCCATGGGGTAACGAAAGCTGTGAAACTTTTTGGAAGGCTCCGAGAGCGCGCATTGCAAAAAGATCGCATTGAGATCAAATAAACTATAGAATTTGGCCTTGCCAAGATGCTGGAACGCCGACTCGATGCTAGGCATCGGGTAGGGGGCGAATACGATTTTCTTATTAACCTTTCTATAGTCAACGAGAGGCGGTATCCATTACTCTTGCGGGGGGTGATGAATGCCGGACTGGCATACGCAGATTTGGATGGGCGAATAAACCCCTCTCCTTTCGAGGTCGAAGACTACTTTCCCTGAAAATCGCCATCTTGGGCGGGGGACAGAATAAGGACCTGAGCGTACAGGGGTGTCGTCCTGAGCAACAATATCATATGGTAAGATATCACACTTCCCCCCTCGCTCAGTAATGACGTCGGGAAAAACTGACTAACAACGTCATGTATAGCTTCATCATCACTATCTATGGAGAGAGACCCAAAGGGGTTTACCACTCACAAAGGGATAAGTTCCCAGGCCCAAAACCAAATGACACTCTCCACACCTAGATTTTAAACTAGCCCCGGTCTCAAATAAGAAATATTGCCTAGGATGATATCAAAAGGAAGATCGGCCACAACATACAAACAGCGTCTTTAGAAAACCGCCCAATATTAACCGGAAGGTTAAGTTGCAAGAAACCCATAAACACTGTCCATTGGCCACGGCGTACGCTTTAGGCACTATGCCTCATGCAAGACGTTAACTTTATTCCCTTAACATATCAATAAATTTTTTTGCAAACGAAAGAATGACTGGCCCGGGATCGAAAATCCCCCACACTCTACGGGTCCAATAAAAATAGCAACACACGGGCTCTGAAACACGTGGCTTACAAAAACGCGGGCGCGACCGTGCCACGACCCTGGCCGCGCCTCAGGAGTTTCCCCCCATTGCAAATGCTACGACATGTCCTAACCTATTACACCGGTAGCACCTGACTCTAGACAAATCACGGGGGGCCGGTCCCCTCGATTCCCACCCACGTGGTTATCCCAGTAGTAGGTATATTATTCCTAGGGGCAGGGCGCGTTCAAATGGCAACGCAGTAAAAAAGCCACCGCGGGACTCAAACCGTTCGCTCGCGACTCTTCACGGCTGGCGAATGCGTGTCCAATATTCCTTTTCAGCGATAAAAGTACCCTGAATGACTGACGCCAGCGAGTAAAAATCCTGTATGAAAGTAGGTTTCCCCGAAAAGACAAAATGGGGCCTGGGCAAAGGCGAGGGCATTTTCAAGAGTGATATCGACGAGCTCTAATTCCTCTAAGTCAGCATTGAGCACACGAGCCGCTTCATTATAGAAAGAACGAAGTTTCTAAAGGATTCATGGGGGGACTGGAACCCGGGGAACCACTTCTCTACATAGCTTCTGTTTCGTCCTCCCGGGCAACAATTTCGGGCCCAAGACCAAATCAATCACCCTCTCAACGATAGATTGGCTTGGATACCTTGATAGAATAGCTCTGTGAGGAACCCCGACGTTTTCGTCAGACACAAGGTTAGAAACTGGTTTCGCTAAAAAGTTTAAGACACGAAGCCCTATTTACCTCTACTAGAAATCTAAACAAGTTGGTGTGGTTCTGCCCATCAAAATATGGGAATGCGACCCAAAATTTCGATGAGAACTTTTCTCTG
Source organism: Timema cristinae (assembly GCA_039000515.1). NCBI lineage: Eukaryota > Metazoa > Arthropoda > Insecta > Phasmatodea > Timematidae > Timema > Timema cristinae. Next base: position 59,912 of record JBCFYV010003955.1, read on the forward strand.
GATTTGAGATACCCTACAGGCATGGAGGGGTTGTGTGGGGGAGAGCAACAGGTTTTTCACTCGAATCCTCAGCCATACCACGACCGGCCCAAAACCTCCCCCTCCTCACCCAACTGGTTTTAGAGAGAAGAGACCTCAACTCACCCACCGTTGCGCTGGGTGGAACCGGAAACCCCGGACGCGAGCTCAACAGCAGCTGTCGCGGCTAAGCTTGTATATCTCAGTTTTCCTCATACCAGCGTAGTCTTGGTATCGGGCTTCAGTGGCGGAGCCATGGCCTCGGACAGCATGAAAGAAAAAAGACAAGCATGAGTAAACAATGATAAATAAAGTGCGGTTATACCACAGACACCCAGATCTCCCTAGAGATAGGCCCTGGAGCTGCGAACAATACAACCTGAACTTTGTAACCACGCTCTGCTACCACTTTTCTCTTGTACCGTCTTTCAACCCCATCATTTAAAAACAAATGAGCGTGCAGGAGAGCAGAAGAGATACAAGAAAATAATGTTGACAAGTTTATTAGTTATATCAAAAACAAACAAACATAGTACAATGTCAAAGTATAGCTAAATAGCTGAAAATATCATAATAGGAATTTACTCTTTTTAAAGACATGACCAGAGATTACAAAGTTAAATTTAGAGTCAAGGTTAAATTCAGGGTCCAATCAAGAGATCCGACCCGTGGGGTACCTGGTTACAAGTTCATTGGTGAGGTTCGCCTATAATGTCAATATTTCGAGATATTAATTTGTAAAGTCTCGTACTAACCCTAGCAGCCTAAGCACATACATGCTAACATTTACCTCTCCACTCATTATCAATATGAAGTTAAGCCCTAACTGGCTATAGGTAGCAATTCAGCCATGATAGCCCAAAATAAAGTTAACTCTATTAGACCGCCCAAAGGGCCCTCACTTTCTTACCCTTTCTTTAAATGAGCTTAACACATATAAAAATGATTAAACTTCATGAGCTGAAGCTTAGTTTCATTTTATCAAACACTAAAAATAGTAAACCTTATATCACTATAACGTTAAATAAGTTCAAATACCTATACATACAACTATGGTTAAACCTCATATGTTGTTATTTTAATAACCTTAACATCTGCTTTGCAAGTATATCCTAGACTTATAAACTCAAGTCTAACCTACTAATCAATTTTAGGACCAATTCTATTAATGTTTCGGCTTGAAGAAACCTAAGAGGGACATCAACAATACATGGTGTCTGAGAGACGACAATCCTACTCATTTAATATTTACATAAAGAACCTGATAATTTAAATTTAAATACAGACCATGCTCTCAGCCTTTAAAAAACAGAGATACAACCAAATTCCAAGTTAACTCAGATACGCCCGTAATGGCTGTCCCCATTATTTAACTCTAATGATGTTCTCAATAACAATTTCAGTCTAACCTGCGCTAAATAACGCCACCAAAACGTGTTTTACGCCTAACACATAAAGCATAATAAAGTACCAAAGTTTAGTTTCATATAAGATTATTTTACACCCGGTTGAATGCACCCAAGTATGACCCATTAAGGTAAGAGTGAAGATAGCACTTAAGGTGCACCAAAAGATCTAAGTAAATTTTGACAAGCCGTGGATACCCACTTAAATCCCATTAGTCATTGAACCAAGTTAAATCTCCGAAGTATAGCCTTAACGGGAAATTTTAGAAAACAGTTCCCCCCATAATAATGCCAAAAGGAATTTCAAAGAATAAGTAATCCCAGAAGAGACGTCGGACAAACCCTCACCTTAATGAGCCTGTGGGATAGTTAGTAGAGATTAGAAGCATAGAGTCCTTTTTATACAATTTGTGAGCGTCGATTCTGACATCAGAGAGGGGGAAATGAGGGAAGGAATAAATGAACGAAAGAAACGAGCAGCGCTCAGGTGGGAGAAAATGGCAGCTCTGAGGTTTTAAAGATAGCGCTGATAAACATTTAATTTTAGGAGAACCGGAAAACAGCTCATCAAGTTCGACGATTTCTTCTTGGTGGGCGGGGCCTTAATCACATCGAAGTGAAGGAAGCGGCCCCACTTTCAGTGTCTGTTTTGGGGTTTCTTGAGTGCGTGCGTGTCCAAGGCGAGTGGAAAGTGGGCCCGTTCAACAGGCAGGTGGTGAGTTTAGCCCCATATTACTTGGCGTTGAATTGGTTGAACTCGTACTCGCTTGTAATATCGTTTCAAACACAGCCCTTACACATTTTCCCAATGTTGTATTTTAGTACACTTGATGAAAAATACACTCAATATTCACGCGATTGTGATACATGGAATATCGAAACACATCGTACGAAATTGAAATGTTTAAAACAACGCCAAGCCAAAGACGCAAAATACTTGCGCATGTATTGATGCGTACGTAAAATACCACAGAATTCGAAATGAATGCCAAACCCATTGGTACACAAATATAACTATGAATTTTTCTCAGAAGTCAATTATTCACTATTCAGAAGTTTTGACGGTCAATTATTCATATTATATTCATTATTATAAATATTGGAGGGTAGAGGGGGGGGAAATTGTGAGGTTACATGTTCAAAATGCAAAAAATCTTAAAAAAAAATCCCCTCAAATAAATTCGCTAAAAAGTAAATTAAATCTTAGATTTCGATTGCAGGGGCCACCTACCGGGTTCAATTGTGAATCAAAACCATCCATAAAACCCACACAAACAACACACAAAAATTTCATCAAAATCGGTCCAGCCGTTTAGGAGGAGTTCAGTGACATAACCACGTACAGAAGAATTATATATATATAATCGCATCTTATTACCCGCTGGGGTTATACGCTTATACACAAATTACTCTGTTTTTAAGGGATTAGAAAGTTTAATTAAAAGGAAGTACACCTGAATTTGCGGAGTGGGAGAGTGTAAAACGTTTAGACCAAGCGGCTATTGAAGCGGGTAATATAATCTTGAGACTGCTTTGGAATGGGGGTGATAAGTACTCATTAAAATTTAAAAATGTGTTTGAAAGTGACGCCATTCCTCTAAAAAAAATACAGTTCATCACCTTTGCTCATTTGATAGTGTGTCTGTCTATGAGCTAAGTGTCCCGGGCTCGATTCCTGGAATGGCTGAAAGGGTTTTTTATTTGGGGAAAAATGGGTTCCCCTTTCAGAGTGATGAATTAACGGGTGGAGGATTGGAGAGTTGTGTCTGTTATATACTTAAGTTTTTTGGATGTTTTTAGAACACCGTGTCCTACTACCCGTTCCGATTATACGCTTGTATAATAAACAATCACCTTATGTTTTTAGTGATTTGGAAGGTGATATTTTGAGGAAGTGTTTTCCCGATTTTGCGTAAGAGGTAAATGGAAAACAATTTTGTAAAAATCACTCTCAGTACACCTGACCGAAATTCGAACCTCAATCTCCCTGTATCGGTTGTCTAGTCTACTCCGAGAGTAGCGCGCTAGAACCCCCGCGGGCCCACCGTAGGGGTAACATGCGCTTTTATATATTTGATAAGTGTAAAATTTATTTAATTGTAGTGTGTGGCTAGGTGAATGTATAAACAAGATTTAAAAAACTTTCCACAGAGAAAAATATGTTTTTATTGAAATAAATGCAACTTTAAGCAATTTGTCGTAAGAATCACAAGATTCTCGAAGAGAATCCCATCAGGAAGTTTTTAAATCCTTGAATATTCGTTTCTAGTAAACTACTTCATCTTGTTATTATTATTAATATTATTATTATTATTTTTAAATAATTAAAATTTAAATTATTATTATTATTATTATTTCAAACTATGATCTCAAAGTGTAATTGTTATGTGTGACGTGTCTAAAGTATATTTCCCAGGCTAACTGGACATGGAGAGGGGCAGTAGGTCTTAAAAAAGTGTGCGTGGAGAAGAGTGGTAAAATCTAGCCTCAGTACACCCAGCCGGGACTCGAACTCTGCCTACCCCGTTACCCGGAAAACCAATACCCTTTCCCCACACCTCAAGCATAGAGTATTAATTTATTTCGTACACTCCGTTTCTCCTGAATGGTAGCAAGTTTACCTTTACAGCTTAAAAGATAGGACCATACTGTAATCAGTCAAGTTAAGTCTGCTACCTTTCAGAGTAAACGGGGGCTACATAAATTGTTTATTTTTTTGGTAACGTTACGGTAATTTTTTGTATTAAAATTGACATTTGTTAGTAGTAAAAGGCGACTTGTCCCATCGATAATTATTCATAATTTGACGTATGGGGAGTATGTAATTGACGTTTCAATGCGTATGTCGTGTGTAGATTGACGTTTTCAATGACGTATGTCAGGTTAGACCCACCCTGAGCTATCAACTGTAATAATGCCGTTTTGAGGCTATGGTCTAACTAAAATATTGGTTGCTGTGACGTCACATTGACGTCACAGGATTAAGACGTCTTCAAATTTAAAAGAATTATTATTTTGTGTGAGCATTAACCATCTCTACTTGCCATGTTTTTTTTTATTTGGAAAACCTGTATTTTAGACATTTATAGGAAATTGTCTTAGTTTTTAATGGACGTATTTAATATTTTTTATGACGTATAAGGGTGACATCATTTAATTAATATTTAATGATGTCGCAGAAGTATGTGTTGAACGACGTGTGTAAAAAAAAAAAAAATTTAATTAAATAAAATTTAATTTTATTGTTGATAAAAAAGCTCAAACCGT
>JBCFYV010003956.1:0-25729 GCA_039000515.1 Timema cristinae
TATTAAAATGGGTTTAAAGGGTTTAAAACGGTAATTTAGAGGACGTGCACTTGCATTAGCGGGGAAAAGGAGAACCACAAGGGATAAAATTCAGTGCCCCCAAAGGCAATTTTTTGAACCTCAATCCCTTTCTGTCACCAGTACGCCACAAATTTTCGTCTAGCTCTCAGCCCAATTTGCGGGTGACTAGAAAAATACTAGATTTCCAGCGTTTATCAACAAATTTAGGTTTTTTTCCTAAACAGTTTCCAATCAGCCTTCACGAAAGAGGGGACATTCCCCCTATATTATACCTCTCTTTTTCCCTTTGGGACGTTTTTGGGGAAAAATTTGGGGATAGACCGGTCTGCTACTAAGAGGGCGGTGAAAAAATAAATACAAAAAATGTGATACCGACGTGTTAGCCCCGTAAACCAAACCGTTGAATTTTCCCTGAAATTTTTTAATGAATTTTTTTGGTAAGGCCCTTTTCCCATTGAAAATCAGACAAATACAGACGCGTACATTCTAAAAACTGCTACTATCAAATCGGGTACATTAGAAGAAAAAAAGTAATTCAAAAAACGATGGGGGGGAGGACACAATATTTTCAACTTTTATTAAGAAAAGGTTTTTTTTTTAAAACGCAATTTTAATAATGTGATTTCAAAAATGAACTTAATAAAAAAAAAAGGGTACCCACTTTAACATGGGCCAATTTTAATAATTAACTTTAATCAAATTTTACAAAAGTCAAAAAAAAGGGAATAACTATAGTTGTATTAAAATAATACCCACTAATTTTGGGCAGCCTTAAAACAAAAAAAAATAAAATTCGAAACAAAAAATTGTTTTGGATATTTATTTACTACAAAAATTTTTTTAACAAATACAACAACCTAAAAAGATTGTATATGGCGACAAAAATCTAAACTACTTGTTTTATATACATATTTTATAAAAAACAAAAGTATATATATAAAAAAAAATTTGTTACTGTGCACCGCAGACTTTCTTTATATCTTAAAATAGAGATTTTTAATAAAGTCCGTAAGTTTTTGTAAACTAAATAACAAAATTGTTGCGGGAAACACTCCTCCAAAGAGTACAAAAAAGAAATATAAAACACCTTAGGGCAAAAAGTAAGAAAAGAACTATCTCTTATACCAAAGAACCTAATAATAAATTTTTCTGTTTTAAAAAAAGGGGGGGAAAAAAAATTGAATAATGTTTTATTTTATAGCTAAAAACTTTTGGTTTTATAAAATAAAATTCCAATTAAAAAAATTTAAAATTTTTAACACAAAAAAAAACTTTACTATGAAAGTTTTTTCGTATCGTAAATAGTTGTACAGATATGATCAAAATCCGGGAAAAATTTCCCCTTATGTAAAGGGTTCTTAAGGTAAAATTTTCCCTTTTAAAATTTAAAAAGTTTTCCCTTTTTTTTGTTTTTTTTAAACAAGGTGTATACAAAATTTAATCAAAATAAAAAAGTATTTTGAGGGAAAACAATTTTTTAAAATCTTTTATCCTTATAAATTACCCCTTTTTTTTGGGGGGGGGGGGGATTTTTTTTTTTAAATTTTTCCCAAAAAACCCGGGGGGGAATTTTTTTAAAAAAAACCCCAGATACAAAGTTTTTCCCAATTGGGTAAAATACATTGGCCAAGGGCCCAAATAAAACAGAGGGAAACGTAAAAACCCAAAATTTTCATTTTTTAAAAGGGCTTCATAAAATCACAAAAAAACTGATTTTTGTTTTTTTTGCTAACAATAATTTTCTCTCCGAGGGGTCGAGGGGGGAAAAAAAAAAAAACCCCGGGGTTTTTTTTTTAAACCCCAAGGGGATGCGAGCGAAAAAAAATAAGCCTTAAAAGGGGCCCCCCTTTTTGGGGTTTTCCCAAAAGGGGGGAAAAACGGGAAATTTTCCCCTCTTCCAGAAAAAGGGCACCCCCCCCCCCCCCCCCACCCCCGGGGAAAAAAGTTTCGGGGGAATTTTTAACCTTGGGGAAAAAAATTTTTTAAAATCATTTTTAACAAAATTTCCCCGACAAAATTTTAGGGAAAAAATTTTAAGAGCCACTTTTTAAAAAAAAGGGAAAAATTTCGGAAAAAATTTAAAAAAAAATTTTAAAATTTTGTTGTATCTGAACCCCCTTGAAAAGAAATAGTTTTTTTTAAATTTTTTTAAAATAGAAAAAAATTTAAAAAAAAACTTTTTAAAAAAAAATAGGAAAAAAAACTACATTTATCATTTTTTTTAAAATTTTTTTAAAAATTTAAAAAGGGGGCCCCCCAAATTTTTGGAACAAATTGCAAAACAAATTCAAAACACTATTTTATTTTTTACTTAAAAATTGGGGAAAAAAAAAAAAAAGGGAAATATTACAAATGAAAAGGGGGGCCCCCAAAAAAACCCAAACATCACCTTTTTTTTTAAGGGGGCCTCAAAAGCCATTATAAAAATTCAAAGAAAAAACTTTAAAATAAACCCAAAAAAATATGAACCCTTTTGGGGCCCCAAAACCCAAAAACCAAATTTTTAAAAGGGGGAAACAGGAAAAAAATTTCCAAATTTAAAAAAAAATTAATTTGAATTGTTTTTTTTTTTAAAATTTTTGGGGAAATTTTTAAAAAGGGAAATTTTTAAAATCAAAAAGGGAAAATAAAATAACAATTTTTAAAAACCCCAAAAAAGATTTTGACCCCCTTCAGTGGCTGCATGGTCCAAAAAAGGGGCCCCCTCCATGTTAAAAAATAGAATTTTCCGGGGAAAGGGGGACCCCGGGGTTTAATTTTCCCTTTTTGGGGGGTATTTTAAAGGGGGTTTTTTAAAAAAAGGGCTACCCCCCGCCCCCCAAAGGGGGTACATTTCCCCCCTAATTTTAAATTTTAATTTTTAAAAGGGTGATTATCAAATATGCTTACCCCCAAAAAGGGGTTTTAAAAGGGGGTGGGGGCAAAAAAAATTTTAAATACGGGTTGGGAACTCTACTGCCCCCGGGACAGTGGGGGTTTCCCCCATCTGGGGAACCCCAGATCATCAAAACCCAAAAAATTTTTGGGAAAAATGGGCCCCCAAACGTATTTAACAAAAAATTTGCAATTTAAACTTTTCCCGACAAAAATTTTAATTTTTTAAAAAAAAAAGTTAATTTGAGCCCTTAAGAACTTTGTTAAAATTTTTAAATTTAAAATTTTTTTAAAAACCCCTTCATTAAAAAGGGCCCCTTTTTTAAAAATTTTTTAAAATTTTTTTTCCACTAAAAATTTTGGGGGAAATATTTTTTTCAATCAAAAAAATAGGCTACAGTAACACTAAATAAAAGACCCCAGCGACTACAAATATATCCTTTTGATTTTTTAGATCCCTTTAAATCCCCAAAACCCCCAAAACTCAAAAAACTTTGAAAACGAAGGGCACACTAAAGGGAAGGGGGGACACTTCACAAACCCCAGTCTCCATACAAAAAAATTAAAAATTTTTTCCCCCAAAATTTCTTAACAAACCCAAATTTTTAAAAATACCAAAAATCCAAACAATTTTTAAAACACATGCCCAAAATTTTTAAAACCCCTTTCAACCCCCCTTTTCCAAAATTAAAACTAAGGGCCATTTTTAAATTTTAGTTTTTTGTACGCCTCAAGTGAGGGGTACACTAAAAAAAAGAACCTTTAAATGCTGTCGCACGCGGCGGGGTTTTTTTATTGGGCCCTTTTTTGGAAAAAAAACCCCCCTTTGGGGTTTCCCCGGGAAAGGGTTTAAAAGGGAAAACAAGCCCCAGAGCTTTTCGCGGCCCCAAAAAAGTAACAAAAATTCAACCTCCGAGCTTATTACGCTGAGGGGGGCACCGGGGGCCCACTGTATATGTTTTAAAATGAAAATTTTAGAGGGAAAATTTTCCGAAAAAAATTTTGAAAAAAAAAGTTTTTTCCTTAGGGAAAAAATTTAAAAACGCCCAAACCTTTTTAAAGGGAAAAAATTGATAAAAATGTGAAAAAAATCTTTTTTGGGGGGAAAAAAAAAATTTGGGGAAAAACACAAAGGGGGAAAAAAAAGAAACAGCTTGGAAAATAGTTAAAAACTATTTATAAAGGTTTTTCCAGGAAAAATGTACGGGGTTTTCCCACTTTTTGAATTTTAAAAGTATCAAAATTTTCCCAAAAGGGGGCCTGGGGTTTTTAACCCAAAAAAAATCCTTTTCCAAAAATATCTCAAAAAAATACTGGACGTCTGTAATTTTTAATTAGGGGGTTTTTCGTAAAGTTAATGTTTTGGGGAAAAAAAGCAAATTCTTTTTTAAACTGATCCTCCTGGGGGGGAACAAAATTTTTAAAACACAACAATTTTTCATTTTATCATGGCAAAATCAAAAACAAATTCAAGGGGGGAGGGGAAAAAGCACCACTTTTACTAAAATTTCAAAGAAAAACTCAATATCCCTTTAAACTTGGGTTACCTATTTTTTAAGATTTTCTTCTCGGGGGTTTTAAATTTTTTCCAGGAAAAGGGGCCAAAAAAGGGTTTTTCCCAGAGGGGGAAAAACCCCGCCTCAAAAAAAAAAGGGGGATAGGTTATATTATTTTTTGGATATTTGGAAAATTTTTCGGGGAAAAGGAAAAATTCCTTTTTTTAAGTTTTTAAGGGAAAAAGCCCGGGAACCCCTTTTAAAAAGGGGGAAAAACGCTACACACTAAGCCCAAAAATCAATGCTGATGAAAATTAAAATCGCATCCCAAAAATTTCAAGGTAAAAAAGAAAAAACCCTTGTTTTAAAATTTTAAAAAAGGGGGCCGATTCATTCGATTTTTTTTCCCCCCCAACAGCACCCCACGCAGTTCGAAAACCCGTGCTTGCTTTTCCCAACCCCCTTTTTGAAAAAATTTTTTTTCCCTTCCTCCCCCCGAATTTCCCGAAAACCCTATTTTTTTTCCCCTTTGGGGTTTATAGGGGAGAAAAAACCTTTTTTTTTTTAAGGGGGGAAAATTTTAAAAAACTGCACCCCCTGGCCCAAAATACCTGAAAAAAAAAAAAAAAAAATTTTTTTTTTTATTTTTGGGGGTAAAAGCAAAAGAAAAAAAAGGGGAAAAAAACCCAAAAACACCCCATTTTAAAGAATTAAGACGGTTGAAAAATAAACGAAGTGGTCCAAAAACCCCCCAAAAAAAATTTATACATAAAAAATTTTTTTACCAAATTTTACTTTCTAAAGGTTGTAGCAAAAATTTTTCCCAAAGGGGGCCCCCAATTTTTTACATCCCAAAATAGCCGGGGGGCAGCAGAAACCGGGGTTTCCCCCTCCCCCCAAACAACTGCCCCTTTAAAAAAGGAAAAAACGGGATTTTAAATTACTTTTTTTAAAATGGGTTTAAAGTTCCAAAATCAATTTTTTAACCCCAGACAAAAAAGCAAAAACCAAGCCTCCCCCATAAATTTTTTTTTTGTCACTTCTGAAGCCCAAAAAAAAAACCCAAATACCCCCAAAAATTTTGGGGAAAAAAACAAAAAAGATCAAATTTTTTCAAGTTATCACCCTCAACCTGGGGTTTTTCTACGCATTCCCTTCACACAGTGGAACTTTCCCCAATTCAGGGGAAATCATTTTAAAAAATTTTGGGAACCCCCCCCCCCCATCGAAACCCTGCACAAAGGGTTAAATTTTTTTCTACCCCCTATCCGGCCGGGGCCGTTATACCAAAACCACCCCTTCGAACATTCTGCTGTATCCCCCGGGGAAAATCTTCACGGGGTTTTTTAAAATATTTTGGGGTTTTTAAAAAAAAATAATTTTAAAAAAGGGTGAATAATAATTAAAAAAAAATTTTTGTATCCCCCAAAGTGACCATGGGTTTTTTTTTCATGAGAATGTTCGGGTAAATTTTGGGACCCCTTCCTTTTTTTCCCCCTTTATCATTTAACAGTTGATCGAACGGTTTCACACTCAACTTTTGGGTTGAAAAATTTTCGTCATTTGCGAAAACATCGACAGCATAGGGAAAAACTCCTTTTGTGGGAAATTCCAAGAAAAAAGAATTTTTACCCATAGGGGGGGGTTTTTTTTTTTCTTTCCAACCCTTTTGATTTAAAATTTCTGATAAAAATTTGCCGAGCAAAGTCGTCCCTTTTTAAATTTTACAGTTAAAAAAACCCCCAATTTTGGGCCCAGCCTAAGGGGGTTGGGGGGGTTTCTGCCCTTTTAAAAACGGAATTTTAAAGGGAAAAATTTTTTTTCTAGGAAAAAACTAGCGGTTTGGGGTTTTTAAAAAAAATTTAAAAAAAAGAAAACTTTTATAAAAAAATTTTCTGGAAAAAAATTTAAAAAAAAGGGGAAAAAATTTTAAAGGGTTTTAACCCAACCTTTCATTGTTTAAAAACACCCCACCAAATTTTGGACAGAAAAGGGGAAAAAAGAAAACCCCATTTTTCAGGGTAAAAACACTCCCCAAAAGGGGAAAAAACCCAAATGAGTCCCAAAACGGGGGGACTATTTCCCGGGGGACCTAGCTCTCCGCCAAATTTCTTCGGGCTAAAAAAAAGGCGTGCCGCCCTCCGGCAACGGGTTTTGACCACGTGTTGGGGCCCGCAAAAGATGGGTAAAAGTTCCTTTTTCCCCCCCCTTCGCCGGCTTCCCAAAGGGGCGGGGGTTTTTGATATGAGCTCGAACTTCCCCCCCCCCCTTTTTTTTTTTTTTCCAAACCCTTTTCCTTTTTTCCTTTTTGATCCGCCCCCCCCTCTGAGAATTAAAAATTTGTAAAAAAAACCTTTGGGGGCCCGGGGGTCCCAGGCCCTTACTACCCCCCCGGCTCGGGGAAAAAGGGTGAGGGGAGCGACTGGGTTTGGGGGGAAAATTTTTTCCAAAAAAAAACAAAATTTTTGGGCATGGGGGGGAAATCTTTTTAAAATTCCCATTTGGGGCTTTGGTTTTTAAACTTTTTTTTTTTGAATATTTACAAAGCAAAACCCCTTTTTGCTTTCGGGGGTTAGACCGCCTTTCCCCCACCGTTTTTAAACCCGGGGGGGGCCCCCCATTCCCCAAAAGTTTTTCCCTCCCCTTTGCCAATATTATTTTTTTAAACCCGAATTTTCGGGTCCGGGGTTTGAAAACCCCGGGTTATTTTTTTTTTCGATTTTACCCCTTTTTTTGGACTCTCTTTTTTTCCGCCAAGTTAAAACCCCCGGGTTTTTTAAATTTTTTATTACCTTTTTGGCCTTTTTTTGATTGCTATGACGTCACTTTTCCGGGGGGGTCTGAAAAAAGATATATATTTATACTTTGGGGGGGAAAACTTAAACGCTAAGGAAAAACCCGTTTGGGAAAAAATCAATTTTAACCCAAGTAACCAAAAAACCCCGGGCACGGGGGACCCCCACCGTTTTCCCCTTTTATGGGGTTTTATGAAAAATTTGTTTTGAGGAGGAAACCCTTTTTTTTTTACCTTTGATGAATTGATTTCCGGGGGGGGAGGGGAAAAACGCGCTTCACGCGGGGGTTTTTTTGCTCACTTGTTTTGTTTTTTTTTTTACTAAAAAAAATTTTTTTTTTCATTCAGGTAACTTTTTTTCCCAATTTACTGCCTCCTCCCCTTTTTTAAATTAAGGGGGGGGTTTAAAAAAGGGGACGGGGGCGTAGTTAATTGGGGGTTTAATTTTTTGGGTTAAAATGGGGTTAAAAAGGGGTTTTCAGGGTTTTTCGGGAAAAGGGTTTTTTTTTTTTTTTTTTTCTTTTTTTTTTTTTTTTTTTTTAAATTTTTTTTTTTTTTTTTTTTTTTTTTTTCCCTGGTTACAAAGGTTACAGGGGTTTCCCGGGGTTTTCATGGTTTTAAAGGGGTTTTTAAGGGTTTTCCCCCGGGTTTTTAACATGGTTTTTTGGGGTTTTAAAGGGGTTTTAAAAATTTGGGGGCAGATTGATGGGTTTCGGGGGTTTTAATTTTTGGGCTTTATAAAAATTTTAAAAAGGGGTTTAGTCCAATTTTCCCCCTTTTTGGGGGTTAGTTTATGCCTCCCAACAAAATATTTCCCAAAAAAAAATGGGTTTGGGAAAAAAACCGGGGAAATTAAAAAAAAAAAAATAGCCAAGAAGGGTTTTTTTTTATTAATACATTGTAATAAAAAAACCCATTTGATTTTTTTTTTATACGTCTTTCCCCCTGGCTCCTCCCCTGAAACCAGGGGGACAAGCCACCCCCAAAAATGACAGATTTTTAAAGCCCAAAAAGACTGAACCCCGGGGAAAAATCATCGCCGAGCCCCAAAAAAGGGCCACCCCTTCTCCACCCAACGCAACGGGGGGAGTTTTAAAGGGCCCATTTTTTGCGAAATTGTGATGAGGTTTGGGGGGAAAAACCAACAGATTTTGGGCCCCCGGGCACAATTGAGTGGGAAAAAACCCCCCCCAGCCCTTTCCCCCCCCCCCCCTCCTTTCCCAAACCCAGCGGGACTGTTAAAATTTTCCCCCCAAAGGGCCCCCTTTAAAAATTTTTTGGGGGGATTCCTTTTTTGGTTCCCGAAAAAAAAACGGAGTTATTTAACTTCTTGGGGTTTTTAAATTTGCCGGGGGCCCCCCTTTTAAAATCTTAGTGACCCCCAGTTTTTTTCCCCCGGTTTGTCCCAAAAAGTCGGGGTTTTTTTAAACCCAAAAATTTTTTTTCCCGGGGTATTTAGGGGGGGTTTTTGGGTTTAAAGGGGGGGAACTGAACCCCAAATTCCCCTTTTTTTCTTGTTTTTTAGTAAGTTAGAAAAAAAGTTTTTGCAGGGGGGTTTTTTCATAAAATTTTTTTTCCTTTTGAAAATTTTTTTAACTTTGTTCTAATCTAAACACGGAGGCAGCTCGGTTTTTTCAAAGCCGTTTTTTAAAGGGGGGCCCGAACTTGGAAATATTATTTTGGAGAAAGTGGGCCCGCTTACCAGGGGGGCCCTTTTTTTTCCCCAATAAACCAACTTTTTAAAAAATTTTTTTTTCCCAACCTTGGGTTTGGGGGGGTTTAAAAGGGCTCCTTTTCCCCCAAAAAGGAAAATAACTCCCCAAAAAGGGCCCGCCCCTAGGTTTAAAACCCCGCCCCGGTCGGGGTTTAAAAAACCCGGGGCAATTCTCCTGTGCCGCTTTTCGGGGCTCGTCCGCTCGGGAACCTTCTAGGGGAAAATTGGGGGGGGGGAACCCTGTGGGGGCTAACCAAGGGGGGCCCCCGGGGCCCCCCTGACTTTCTAAGTAAATTTTTTTCCGGGGGGGAATAGATTTGGGGCACTTTGAGGGAAATGCAGGGGGGGGAAAAAAAATTAAAGGCCCCCGGGGCCCCTTTTGGGGGGGCCCTCTGGGGAAAAATTTTTGCCGCCCCCTTTTGAATCCCATTTTGGTTTTAAAAATTTTAATTTTGGGGGTGTGGGGTTTTAGGGTTTTTTGATACTGGGGCGAGCAAAACCCCCTTTTTTTTTTGAAAAAATTCTTGGGATTATTGGGGGGGGAAATTTTTAAAATTTTTTTGAAGAAATTGGGGGCCCCCCAAACGTACACTGTTGCGAATGGGAAAGTTTAAAATTTGGGAAACCCCTAAGGGCGTTTTTCCCCCCTTTTAAAAATTGACATTTTCTTTAAAAATTTTCCCCTTTTTTTAGTGTCCACCCTCCCGTTTCATAAATTTTGGGGGAAAGGGTTTTTTTTTTTTAAACCAACGCAAATTTTTAAAAAGGGGAAAAAAGTATAATCTCCTTTAAAAATTTTTTCCAGGGGGGAAATTTTTTTCGTTTTCGACCGAAAAAACGCCCCCTCCTTTTTTTTCCCTTTGGGGGGGGATAAAGGGGGCCCTTTAAAAAGGGGATTTAAAACCCTTTTTCCCGATGTAAAACACAATTTGGGGGGAAAATTTTTTTCATTCCCCTTAAAGACAAAATTTTTCTCTTACAAAAAACCCCCCTCGGTTTTTGGGGCCCTACTCTTGGGGGCCCCCCAAAAGGGGATTTTTTGAGAAAAAGAAATTTTTGACCTTTAAAAAAAAAGGGGTCATTCCCCCCGTCAAAACAACCCTAACCAGCCCAAAAATAAACCCCCCCCCCAAAACCCCTTTTTACGTTTTTTAAAGGGAATTTTAAAATGGGGGCAACTATTTTTTCCCCCCCCAGGGGCCACCTCCAATTTTGGGGGGAAAGGGCCTCACTTTTTGAACGTCCCGGGTTTAACCTGCGGGACCAAGAGTCGTCCGGGGGCCCCTCCTGCCTCGCTCTTGAATAGGGAAAATTTAAAACCACCCCCTCCCAACTACGTGGGACCCCCACCCCCCTCTTATCTGCCCCCGGGCCGCCCCTTTTTTTGAGAAGTGTGGACCTTTGCCAAAAAAATTTTTTAAAAACTAAGAAGGAAAAAACTGGGGTTTTTTTCAATCGGGGGGGTCCCCTCCCGTTTAAGGGGGGACCCCCAAAAAATTTTTTTTAAAAAAATTCCCCCCCTTGGGGGGGCCGGGGGAAAAAAAACCCGGGTAAGTTTTGGGATTTTAAAAATTTTGGGGGGTTTTGGGCCCCCCCGGGACATCGCCCAATTTTCCCAACGCCCGTCCCCCGCCTACCCAAGGGGCTTTGCGGACCCCCTTTTTTAACCCGCCGCGCCCACTTTTTTCCCCCCCAAGGGGGACCCCCAAATGAGTTTCCCCGTCCTTGGGAAGAAACAGGAATTTTTTTTGGTTAAGAATTAAAATTTTTTTTAAAAAGGAGTAAAATTTAGGGAAAATTTTTATAGGGATTTAGGGGAAAAAGTGTAAAGTTTAGGATTTATCTAGGTTTTTTCTTTTTTGTTTTATTTGGGCCCCCGGGGGTTTTTAAAACCTTTGGGGGAGGCCACCCCAACTTCTATAAAAACAAAAGGTTAAAGGGGCTTTTTTTGAGTTCCCCCTGGGAAATTTGGGGAAAAAACCCCAAACCCGGGGGGGCCCCCCGGGGGGTATAAGGGGAAAAAAAAGAAATGCATGCTTTCCCCTTTTGAACACCCTTGTTTTCCGTTGTTTCCCCCCCTTTTGGGGGCATACCCTTTATTTGGGTGGGGGACTAAGTGCCTGATGAAATTTGGGGGAGATGGACTGGGCCCGCCCCAGCCCCTGGGCAGAGCAAAGGGAGACTGCACTTTTATTTAAAATTTTTTAAATGGTTTTTTTTTTTTCTCAAAGGGCCTTTAAAACCCCCCCCCCCCCCTTCCCCCTTTTTGGTTTTTTGGGGGAGATATGAAAAGCGTCCCTCCAAAACGGAAAAGGGGCTTGGGGCCCACGGGTATGGGGGAAAAGGGGGCAGCTTTAATGGGTTCAGAAAGAAAAGGGGAAAAAAACCCTCAGTGCCCTGCGTGAGTACTCCGGCTGGGCCCCCCCCCAATCCTTTCCCGAAAGGGGCCCCTACCGGGGGGGGTTTTTTAAAAAACCAAAAAAACCCCTATCCAAGGGCTGTCATAGGGGTTTGTGTGGATCATCCCCCCTTGTCGCCCTAACGGGAGGGAAAGGGACCCCCTGCCCTTTTTGCCCCACTGCTGAGGGGCTCCTTCTGACATCCCCTTTAGGGGGGGGGGGTAAAAAACTTACAATTTTAAAAACCCCTCAACAAATCGGGCAGACAACTGGGACAGGGATTTAAAAACTTTACAAAGGAAAAACAAATCCCCCAACTGGGGAAACCAACTGAGTTTTTCACGCGGCAAAAAAACTTTACCGGCGACCTACGCTCTTTGCCCCAAAAAAATCGGGCGACTGAAGGGGGGTCCGCGCCTCCGGCCGGGGGCTCGAACTTTTTCCCCCAAGAAATTGGGTAGAAAAGTTCCGTTTTCCCCCCTTCCCCCCGGCTTTGGGGAAGGTAAAGGGGGTTTTATATGATCCCCCAAAACCCCCCTCCCCCCCTTGTTTTAAGGGGTTTTTCCCAAACCCTTCCCTTTTCCCTTTGAAACCGCCCCCCCCCCTGGAAAAAAAATTTTTATAAAACTACGGGGGGCCGGGAACTCCCGGGGGCTTTTCTACCCCCCCGGCCGAGGATAAGAGGGGGGCCGCGACTGGGGGGTTTTGGGGAAAAATTAAAAATTTCCCACCAAAATTACTATTTCCCGGGGGCATGGGGGGAAAACCTTTTTCCCCAAATTTCAAATTTGGGCTTTGGGGGTTTAAATTATGTTTTTTTTGAATATTGACTATGCAAAGCGCTTTTCCCCGGTGGGAGTTAAACCGGCTTTTCCCCCACCCGGGGGTTTTTCCAGGGGTTTTTGGGGGCCCCCTTTAAATGGGGGTTTTTATACATTTGCCCCAAAATTAAACTTTTAACCTGAAAAATTTTCAGGCCCCGGGGTTTTTAAAAACCCCTTAGTTAAATTTTTTTTTATAGCTGTTTCTGGGCTCACTTTGTTCCCCCCAAATTTTAAACCCCCAGGGGTTTTTTTAATTTTTAAAAACCCTTTTTGGCCCCTTTTTTGAAATTTCTATAAGTCACCTTTTTCTAGGGGGTCTTTGGGAAAAAAATAAAAAATTTTTACTAGGGGGAAAACTTAAACGCTAGAGTAAAAACCCGTTTTTTTGGGAAAAAAAACCAATTTTAAAAAAAAATAACCAAAAACCCCTTCCCCTGAGAAAAACCCGGGGGGTTTCCTTTTTGGGTTTTTTTTTTTAAAAATTTGGGTTTTTTTGGGGGTAACTTTTAAAATTTTTTCCTTTGAAATTTAAAATTTTTTTTCCCCGGGGGACGGGAAAAACCGCTTTACCGGGGTTTATTGGGTTTTTTTTAGCTTGTTTTTTTTTTCTTTTTTTACAAAAAAAAAAATTTTTTTTGTTCATTTTAAAAACCTTTTCCCCCTTTTTACTGCCTCCCCACCCTTTAGAAATTAAGGGGGGTTGCAAAAGAATTTGGGGGGAAAAAATAACGTTATAAATTTAAGTTTTTTCCCAAAAATTTTTTTATTTACTATTGTTTAATTTTTTAAACTTTTTTTTTTTAGTTTGGTTTTAAAAAAAAAAAAAGGCAAACAAACTACCCTTTTAACCCCCCCCAAAAATTTTTAAAAAAAAAGACAAATAAATTTTTTTTTTAAATTAAAAATTAATTTTTGGGGCATACTGGGGGGTTTTTTTAAAAAAAATTAAACTTTGTCCCCCCCTTTTTCCTCACGGAAAATTTCGAAAAAAACCCCCCAAAACAAGGCAAATGGCACACATTTCTCCCCCCAAAAAATTTTTTCCCATTTTTTTCCCCCAAAAAAAAAGCGCAGCCGGGGAAAATTTAATTTTTTGGGCCCTTTTGGGGGTTTTTTTCAAAATTTTGAAACCCCGCATTTGACAAAACCAAAACAAGAGTGCCCCCCCTTTTGGGTTTTGTCCCCAAAGGGGGTGCCAAAAAAGGGAAAATTTTTTCCCCCAAAATTTTTTTATAATTTTTTTTCGTTTTTAAAAATAACCGGGGGCCCAAGTAAACCCAAAAATTTTTCCCCCAAAAAATTTTTGAAGGGCATTTATATTGGGGGGAACACCAGTTAAATTAAATTTAAAAAGGGGCGACCGGGGGAATCCCGTTTTCAAGAAAAAAAGGCCCCTATGAATTTTTTTTTTTTTTAATACTTTTTTTTTCCTGTCTTTTGTTTTTTAAAAAAACTCGACCAAACCCCCGCAAACCCCCCCCAAAAAATACAGGGAAACACTCAACAAAACCCAAAAAACCCCTTTAAAACTGCCAAAATTTAACTGTCCCCCCCGACCTTTCTGAATTCCCTGTTTATAAAACTTAAACCAAAACAAAAGGGGTTTCCCCAATTGGGGTCAGGGAAATTTTTGGGAAAATTTGAATGCACTTGCAAAACTTAAAGTAGAAATTTTAAATCAAATGAAGGGGTAATTTTAATCAAAAAAATTTTTTTAAAAAAAGTTTTTTAAAACCCAAATTTTTTACAAAACAAAAGGGGAAAAATTTTGGAAAGGAACCATTGAAGCCGTTCATACTAATCAAAGCATAAAACCCCTTTCCCCGGGACTTTGTTTTCTCCCCCCCAAATTAGGTGAAACCCAAAAAAGTTTTTTTTTTTTTTTTTAAAAGTTGTTTTCCCTTTATTTAAAATGTAGTTTTTAAATTTGCCCCTTTTTTTCCCCCCATTGTAAATTTTTAGAAAATAAAAAAAAAGCCCCAAAAATGAAAAAAAAACGATTCTGCTACTTTAAAAACAAAGCTGGGGGCCCAAGGGTGTTTTTGGGAAGGGGGGGGGTAAATTTTGGGGGCAACCCCATTTTTTTTTAAGAAAAAATTTTTAAAAATTGGGATTTTTTTTTTCCCCCTCTTAATTCCTAGACAATTTTTTTGGGTTTTTTTACAAGGGCCCCTTCAATACTTTTTTAAAGCTAAAAATTTTTTTTTTAAAGCACTTTAAAAAAAATGGGGATTCCCCCTTTTTTTTCTTTACCCTTTTTTAGAAATTTTTCTTCAACTTTCTAAAACCCCCCAAAAAAAATTTTTTATACAAAGCTAATCCCAAAAAAAAATAAATTTTTAAAACCCCAAAATAAAAAAATTAAAAAAAATAAGTTTTAAAAATTTTTTAAAAAAAAAATAAAAAAGGTTTTAAAATTTTAAAAATATAAAAATAAATTAAAAATTTTTTAAAATTTTAAAAATATAAAATTTTTTTTATTAAAAAAAATTTTTTAAAAAATTTTAAAATTAAAAATTTTTAAATAAATAATTTTTTTAAAATTTTATATAATTTTATAATATATTAAATTTTATTATAAATAAAATTAATATAAATTATAATTTTTTATTAAATTTTATAAATTTTAAAATATTATAAATATTTTATTAAAAAAAATTATATATAAAATTAAAAATTTTTATATTTTTTTTTTATATTAAAAAATATAATTTAATTTTAAATATATAATTTTTGTGGTGGTGTTGTGTGTGGGGTTTATTAATTGGGGTTTAAATTTTAAAACTGTCCTTATCCACACGTCATTTTTGGTAATTTAAAAAAAAATTAAGCTTCAAAAAATTGTCCTGGGGGTAAAGTGCCGCCCCAGGACCCCCAAATTTTTTGAGTTCAAAAACCCGCCAAAAATCAATGGGAAATTTTTTTTTGATAACAACCCGTACATTAATTCTCTTCCAAATAGATTTCAATACACCCCGGTTTCTATTTTGTTAAACATGTATGATCTAACAAAAGCTTTTTATTCGAACGTTTTTAATTAATAAACCAATCTTCCACAGTGCTCGCTGGATCTAATCACTCTCATCATTTTGTGCCCAAACCTCTATGGAACCAAAGAGAACCTTTAACTTGTCTCATACGAAAACAAAAGAAACCAATTATTTCTCCCCAATTACTTCAATTGCGACTCATATAAATAAATGTCAACCAAATGTGTTTGTTGCTTACTTAAGATTTTACAGTGACTATTCGAATGAGGTGAGTACCTCTTAGTAGTCTTTTATAATCAACGTGGATGAGTATTGTTGATCGTAACATGCATGCACTTTATAAACGCGAGACTACACCCAACACACGAATTTAAAAACTCAACATAGAACCACGACAGCTAACACTAAACACCACCTGGATAGTATATATATGTAATAGGATGGACACTTGGATATATATTTAATAAGTTATTCAGTAAGGATTACGCCTTCCCACCGTGAATAAATGGTTAGAGGTCGTTTGACCACAATTCTATAGGACTCTGGTTCGACTCAGGTTGGTACTGACGAAGATATTTACTATCTAATAACGGGTTCATCCTCAACACCTTAGTAAATATCTAGTACTTGGTATTGGGTGTAATTAGGGTAATTAGCTTGTAATTCATGTGCTAATTTAATATGTGTGTTTAGAAGGTGCACGTTAAATACCTAAAAATAAAAACACGGATCAAATGCGGATATAAAGAACTTAAGGGATGCCCAAATATTGAGGTAAGTGTAGACCTAGATGTTTGTTCTTTAGGCCTAGTGCGTGGTTAAATTCCTGACTATAGTATCTGAGGTGTTAATCTTATATATGACACATCTCTGTGTTTAAAAAGTACACGTTTATTAACCTGAATATTTACTAATCAACTTCTAGTACAGTCCGACCAATGCTCATTGATATTGTTTACAACAGGATCTAACAACACAATACGATCGATATTGAGTCACCTGGTGGAGGTCTATATCGATCGCTCGGCCACCCCCATCTGTGTAGAGTGAGAACACACTTTTTTCCCCTTCTTACCTGACAACACACACCTGTGCGCATGTGCGCTTCTCACAGACTCTAATACTCTGACGACGGTCGGCGTTATTTGAGTGTCGGACCTTGCGACGTATTGTTGTACCTGTGTCGTTTAAGCGAGCTTTTCAACCAAACGAAGTTGTTTGTTTTTTTGTTTGTGGGGGAAGGGCCTATATCTATTTTGTTCGAGAACTAATGAAGACCAATTCATCAATCGATATTTGAGCGTTTCTATTGTAATTCTTCGTTCGTCTCCTCTGAGGTTGGTTTGTAGGACATCCCCCAAGCGAGAGAGAGCCCGTATGAATGTTGTTTTTGTGATGTGGGGGAGTAGCCGAAACTGTATGGTTCCCACGGGACAGGGTCGTCACTTCCTGAAGACTCCCTGGATACTTCCTGTTGGACACCAGGTAAGACTGAACTAATGGATTAGGCCCAGTGATTCTCAAAGTGGGGTACGCAATGAAGCGGTGGAATTATTGTTCAAGTAGTTACCAGAATGTACAGTAAGCAACACTGCTAGTAACTGAGGGGTGAAGCGCGATGATATTGATAATATTGATAATTTTTGTTAGATTTGTTCACTCAATTGTGTCATTTTTTGTATCTATTAATATATGTAGTTGTGTAAGGTAAACTGTAAATATACACAAATAAATATAGAGGTTTTATTGTATACCCATTATTATACTTAAATATGTTATATCTTTACAAGGGGTACGCCAGTTATATAAATACTAGCTTTTACCAGTCGTGGCTTCACCCGCAATAATTGATAAAATCTTTTAATTTTTAACTAACCTTAAAAAAAATTGATAACTTAAATAATATATATTTCTTTTACTACTAATATAATATATATATGATATTATATAAAAATTATATATATATTACAATATAAATATAATACATTCAGGTGGGATGACACACTTGGGAATAGTTCACAGGGAATCAATTCATTTATATAGCTCAAACATCCACTAGTTCATTGCCTACAGCTTGTAGCTCAGTTGGATATTTTTCCCCATTGCGTCTTAATAGCTTACCGGACAATACTCATTTTAATAAAATCACACTAATGAGGTAAGGATGAGGAATATAGAATTTAGAGGAAATGTATCCACACTTTTGTGGTGGGAGAGTGGGAAACCATTTAGGAAAATAAAAAAAAAAAAATCTGTACACCCGTATGGAATTTGGACTCCGACCTCTCCATTACCGGCAAACCAGACTAGAGGAGTTTGACGTTTATTCCACGTGTTCACCGATTAGTGTGGTTTAGTTTTAGTCAATCACTTTTCACAGCATAAAATTTGGCATTCAATTTGAACTAGTTTTACGTCAATGAAAGCAAACTAGTTCAGCTGGTTTATATAGAAGAATAGGTTCAATTTAAGTTATTCGTTCGTGAGATACACATTTATAAACTTTTCTATACGGGAGGCAGATGATGAAGGTGGCGTTTAAGGCCCTGCCTACCTTCTCTGGGGGCGTGTTGAGCTTTCAGCTATCAAAATAGATGGCGTTGCTAAAGTTATACAAACTGGTGGATTCTAGCCATCAGGTTGGCAGAATTACTGGTTTGTTTTAAACAATTGGGAGACTGGCGACCGCGACCAGTAATCAGTAAAGTCAGCAAGCAAACTTTTTCCAAGAACTGAGAGAAATAAGAAGTTTAGTGCCGGACCGTAAAGTGTGTAGGCGACCAAGTTTGACTAAACGTGGGGAGACGTAACGTCAAGATACAATCACACTCTCGAGTAGAAAAATTAGCTTATTCATTCCAGCCAGCTAGACGTCCAATAACCTGTAGTACCACTTTTGAATTTAGAACCTTTTTGATGCCAAAGTTTAGTACTAGTTTTGTACCGTTTTGTACCCGTACCCGTTTTGAGTAATTAGCATATCAACGTGGTGACTCCAGGTTAATGCTGTTGTACCACTTTTGAATTTTTTTTTTTGCCAAAGTTTTGTATTAGTTTTGTACCATTTTGAGTAATTAGCATATCAACGTGGTGACTCCAGGTTAATGCTGTTGTATCACTTTTGAATTTTTTTTATACCAAAGTTTTTGTACTAGTTTTGTACCATTTTGTACCCGTACCCATTTTGAGTAATTAGCATATCAAAGTGGTGACTCTAGGTTAATGCAGTTGTACCACTTTTGAATTTTGAACTTTTTTTGATGCCAAAGTTTTGTATCCGTACCCATTTTGAGTAATTAGCATATCAAAGTGGTGACTCCAGGTTAATGCTGTTGTACAACTTTAGAATTTTTTGATGCCAAAGTTTTTGTACTAGTTTTGTACCGTTTTGTAACACAAATACGTTTTGTACCCGTACCCATTTTAAGTAATTAGCATATCATCGTGGTGACTCCAGGTTAGTGCTGTTGTGCCACTTTTGAATTTTTTGATGCCAAAGTTTTGTACTAGTTTTGTACCGTTTTGTACCACAAAGAAAAAGTTTTGTACCCGTACCCATTTTTGAGTAATTAGCATATCAAAGTGGTGACTCCAGGTTAATGCTGTTGTACCACTTTTGGATTTTTTCATGCCAAAGTTTTGTACTAGTTCTGTACCGTTTTGTACCACAAAGAGAAAGTTTTGTACCCGTACCCATTTTGAGTAATTAGCATATCAAAGTGTCACGTGACTCCAGGTTAATGCTGTTGTAACACTTTTGAATTTTTTTCAAATAAATATCTGGTGAGGGTAGTGATAAATAATAATGTACACTTATTTATCAGAGAAAAATTTATTTAAGGTATAAATTAGAGATAACTTATTTTTGAAGATTTTGTCACTAACTATAATAACCTATACGAGAGAGTATGTAGCTTACGATTTTGTCGTACCATTTATTTGAGTTTATTAGTAAGCAGGTAAAATAAAAAATAACTAAAATTTAATGTGCTAAATTTGGCCACTGTGCTTTGGCTAATTTTTAAAATTTAAAGGCTAAGGAGACAATAAAATATTTTAAAAGCAGTTTCATTTCGAAGACTATAACAATTTTGACTATAAATATATCTGTTATTTTTATTACAGATATCACCACGTCATACTACCTGTTCATGTTATACGCATATATGATAATCTAATTGGGTGGTAATGAGGAAAGAAGCATTTGAGAAGTTATCTACCAGCATTTTAATTTTGGAAGATGAGGAAACAATTTAGGAAAAACTACCCTCAATAGACTTGACCAGGATTTGCACCCCAAGTGCTCCGCTATAAGCAGGTCATATTAACACTGTAGTGACCACTTAGCTACTGAAGTGGGTACCTGTTATTTAAATACGGTTTTTACAGTTTTTAAGCATCTATAGGATTTACACAATTTTCCAGAAATAAATGTTTTTGGGAATAACTTTTTATCCTATTGGTAGAGTTTAACTTGAGTAATATCTCCATGGTGTCAGCCTGCAAGCAGGCTATACCGATCGAGAGGCTGCCGTATGTTGGCAAAGATAGGGCCAACATTTTCAAGCTGAGGGTGCCATGTGGTTAGCACAACGAGCCCTCCAGACTTCTATCTCAGTTTTCTAGACTGAAGCGCTACTTATTCATTCAATTATCTCCTCATTTGTCCCCCCGAGGTTGATTTTGGTTCCGTTTCAGACACACTGCTTCACAGACAGAATTAGGGCACTGGGGATCGAACCTGGGACTTCCGTATCTAAAGCCAGTAAATCTGACCACTATACAACAGAGGCGGTCGGGTATCAAATACTTACTTACTTACTTTATGGCATAGGGAACACAAAAATTCATTAATTTTAATGGTTTTAAATATATTTTACTTATCATCGGCTTCATGTCGTGGTCAATATTGCTAAAGTGCTATGACTGAGCACTGAGTGCGTAAATTAATCAGCTCAATAACTTGACTAGTTCGATTCCCTGTTAGGTTGAAATTACTTAGATCTAGCGTGATACGAACTCGGCCAAGGCACAAGAGATTTTGAACATACAATAAGTGCGTTACAGAGTGTTAGTAACATTTACTTTCAGCTAAGAGCTTTTCTTTAAAAAAAAAGTACTTGAAATATCAGAATAATCATTGCATTGTTATATAGAAATATTTATTTGTATCTTAATTTTGATATTATTTCTACAGTAAATTAAATAGTATCGCTGCCCATACCATTGTACTTAAATTAGTAGATACAGATAGCCTAGGCGCCAGTAATATGCATACCATTAAAAAAACTTACCCTTTACTACAAGCAGTTAAATAATCAATTATATCTTTGATTTTCTTTGTGCGCCCTTTCTTCATAAACTTGTTATTCACAAGGATATAAAATAATATTTTGTAAATACTTCTCCACCTCAAAATTTATACAATCCATTGGATTTTGTTCGAAAGCAAAAAGGTCACATATTGTTCATTATATAAAAAGTAATCACCGTGGGTACTTATTGTTCGGGATTCGATACATTTCTCCGAAACTAGCGCACAAACTGCGAGAATGCAACAAGTTCAAATTAAAAGTAATCACATTTAACACGCTAATAAAATAAAATAACATTTTCACATCTTGACTACCAAAAACTTCGTTCATTAACTTTTTGTAAAAATAACTTATTCCAAAGTCCAATGAGAGTCAAATCCTAGACCGTAAAATAAAAACTAGTATATAAAATTATACTGAGAACGTCTCCAAATTACATTTAGGTCAAATTTTATTAAAAATAACTATGTTTGATATGAGCAGGAATGTTTATATTTTTATTTATTATAATAGTTGGATTAAAAATTCAATGTACAGTAGTTTTCATATACTTTGAATATTAACACTTATTATTACAACGTGTAGTGCTAAAGAATGAGAAAACTCAAGAAAGAATATAAATAAAGAGTGAAGAATTTTACATGTTTTACTGTCTCAGTTAAATAAGGGCTAATGTCATAAAACTTTGTGTATGGAGAAGCATGTGGCTTTTTCTTTGAAAATAATGTATCACTAGAGTAATACTCTCATGAAGTAAGTAGGGACCAACTATATTTATTCACACAGCAGGAAGACTTTGTGAGTATTTTAGTTACTGAATATATTAAGATGTTTAATTGTTTATATTTAATTACGCAAATTTTCATAACTAGACATTGGCCCTTCTTATCCTAACGTACATGGTATTAATGTTTCTTTGACTCAAGGTCACAGAGATTAGTTTTAACCCTCCATTGCCGCCTGCATTCCGATACAGCAGGTTAGCAACGCTTGCAAAATGATACTAGCTTGTAAAATGGGTAATGATCATACTAACGGCACCTATTATCAGCTATGACAACTAGTTGCAGAAGGAAAAGTTGTATTTAAAACCATGTATTTTGACTAGAGAGTCAACTTGGGAGTCGTTAGAGCTCAATATCTTCATGATTATTGAAGCTAACCCAAATTAAAAAATATGTCTAAAAAGAAAAATAAATTATTCATTAAATAGTATGTTATAAACAAACACTCTAGCTTAATTGTACAAAGAAAATAAATAAACCATTAATAATTTTTGTTTTCCCATTTAAAATGCATTGAAATGGAAACATTTTAATGAAAATATTTCAATAACTATTTTTAGCATTGTTTTGAAAATTTCCATAAGAATTTTGAAAGATGCCCAGATATTTACTAAAAATAAATAAAAAACAACAATGTTGAATTATTAAAAAATATTTTGTTCTAAATTCTTTTTTAGAACCGTGCATTTATGGGTAGGCAGGGCCTTAAGAGAATGCACCAGTAGCGATATCACACATTATACTGAATAGAGATTTAAACCTAGTCTCGTCTCTCAGAGTCAAGTGCGTTATTATTAGAGGGCGGATTTATAGGCACTATTTTTTTTTTAAAAGGCAGCAAATAGCACTAAAAATTTCAAAAATATGCACATAAATAGGTATTATAAAAATAAAAATAGGCATAAATAGGCATTAAAAATAGGCATATAAATAAGCAAGAATGTAAAAAAAGACACCAAAACACTAACATTTTTTATTATTCATTCTTAAAATCCAGCCAACACTTTCCATAAACACAAATTAATTACTATTTGTGCTAATTTCCAAATACTTCTCAAGATTTTCAGGTGTAAATTTGTTCTGTTGTCTGGGCAAAATGTTTTTATAGGTGAGAAACTTCTCTCGACTTCACATGAAGCCATCGGCAAAACTTCAGACTAGCTATCTCAGTTAGCCAAGCTTGACTTTGGGAAGATTTTAGTTTGTCCTTCTAAGATTCCCGCAATACTTGCCATCACTTTCCACCCAAGGTTTCGCTGCAATACTCTGTTAAATTTGTCGACGATGGCTGTGCCAACTGAGCCAAAGCCTGATTCAGGTTTTCTTCTATTGCCCGCATCATCTTCTCAGCTTTCATAAGAGGCAAATCCCTCACCTCTAAAACGTGATTGCTCCAGAAAGATTTCCAAAATTGCTTTTTACATATGCCAGTGGTTTCATCAACAGTAGCCCATAAGTATGATTCTCCAATATCTTCTCGGATCTTTTCAACTGTCTTAAACTAAATAAAAAGTATATTTTTTAGTAAAAAAGTTTAAATCAATACAATTTAGTTAATATTTTTAATGTCAAAAAAAAAAACGATATTGTGAAAACTTACGGATAAATAGGTTGAGCAAGTATGTTTCTTCAGAGTTGATTCATCTGGTATCTTCATTTAGTATATTTGTTGAAAAAGCTTTGAAATCTGGATTCTCCAGATTCTTCCAAGGAATATTTGCAGCCCCATCGCAGATCAAAGTCAGAAAAAAAGGGTTTTGGGGTTTTATCTGCGTTAATTTGGGAAAAAATTGTTTTGATCCGTTTTCTTTCTGCAATTCTTAATATGTATTGCAGTATTTTTGGTTGTTCTAGTGATATTTCTTCTCGCATTTCACCTAAACATTATATATAGCATTTTCATCCAATAATATTGTGGAATTTCTACAAATTAAAAAAGCATAATCAACAAAACCTAAGTTTTTTTTGGGTAAATATTATGCTACGCTTTGGTAAATACTTCCATTTTTGCGTTAAAATTTTTCAAAATAAACAAACCTATTTGAACAACAAAATAATCGGGTCTACTTTTAACTTACCAAAATATTTTAAAAAAACCCTTGTTTTTTAAAAATTAATATTTTTTTTCCCCCTTTTGAAAAGGAACTTACCTCTTTGGAACACCCTGACAAAAAATTTTTTTGCCACCTTTTAAAATTCCTATCACCCCCAATGCACTTTGAAAAACACTTTTACACAATTTGTCTTTGGGCATTTTCTACAAACTAGTTCAATAATTTACACTGATCCAATCATAAAAATATTAATGAACAGATATGCACATCTAAAACAGCGTAATGTACACAACCACTGGAACTACAATTTTGTGCCCAAAGAAAATCTTTGTCGACAGTCGGCCGGTTTGAACCAATCTTCCCGCGGGAACACATGGTTTTTTCCTTCCTATCATGATATCCACGGGGAGGCATAAGGAAAAGGGAGGGGTTTGGGGGGACCGCAATATTCAGAAAGAAAAAGGGGGTGAGAGGAAAGAGAGATGAACAAAGGCTTTTAAGGCTCCCATTTGTAAAATGGGCACTAAACACAGAAAAAGCATTTATAGGGCTAAAAATTTATCACACATCTTTCCATCATCGAAAAAAAACTTATACCCCAAAAGCCTACTTTTCAAACTTAGTAAAAAAAAGGTATTTAGGGAAAAATCCACCCCCACTATTTACCTGGGTCCGGCCCGCCCCGTTTTTGGTATCATGATACCAGGCCCGGAAAAAGTACAAGTTTGTCAAGAATTTGTTTAAAAAAAAATAAAATATAAATAAAACAACAAAGAAAACAAAATTGGGGACCTGGGGGTCAGGGGGAAGGTGTCAGACTTCGTCTGTGGTCTGGGGGCAATCCTCGGTCCCCGGGACAGAATCGATTTCCAAAACCCCTTTCCCCCCCTCTGACAATACTTTTTTAATCACAACTTGTGAATTTTGGGGAAAGCCAGGCCTCCCCGTGGTTCGGGCTCACATAAACTTTTGGGCCTCCATTTCATCTCACAATCACCCTACCTTACCATTTCGTAAATGCGTAAACCAAACGGGATAAACGTGGGGCAATAAAATAAAAAATAAAAAAATAATAATAATAATAAAAATAAAAAAAAAAAAAATAAACAATAAAATACCTCCATCTAAGGGAAAAGTACATGCCCAGCCCTACGCTAAGATTTCCTCCGGAGGAACATACTAGCATTTTTTACAATGAATGATTGGTTCAAAACATCTGTTCTTCGTTTAGAATGCCGAAATTTCACGGGAAACTTTTTTTGATTAAAATTAAAATTTGGGTCGTAAAAAAGTCGGTTAATGTTTCAGGTTCAAATTGTATCGTGGCATAACATTTCATTTTTAAGTTACGTATTTAATTTGGAAATTTCTTTTGTTTGTAAAAAATGACCCAAAAAATTTTTTTTTTTAAATGTACCTACCTAATTCAAAAGTGGGTTGCGTAGCAAGGGGAGGGGGGGCATTTCTCCCATTAAAAAAAACTTGGGCCCACCAATATTTTTTCACTCCCTTTGATATTCTCGAAAATTAGGCGAAAATGACAGTGTATAAAAAATTACAAATAGCTTTTGAAAGCATTTTAAATTTACAAAATTTGCTGGAAAACCCACTATAAATACTTCTGTTGCATTTGTTTTTAAAAAAATTTCAGGTTAAAACCCTCAAATACCCTTTTTGAGTATCCGATTTTTAAAAATTTTGGGTGGAAACCCTTTTAGTGACAAATCAACAAATTTCCGGAAAGGGGTTTTCATAATACCTCTAGAAGTATCACAATTTTACAATTTTATTGGGGAAGGCCACTCCAAATAGATACAGAGGATATAACTTTGAAAAATCAACGAGGGTCATGCCAAATATCTTCAAGGGTACCCAACTTTCCAAAATTTGCTGATCCGGGGGTTTCCCCAAACTCCCATAGTTTGAGGGGCAAAGCCCTTAAAAAAAAAACCTTTTACTTGCTAATCATCCACCCCCCCACTCCCTAACAAATCATTCCGCCACCTCTGAAGTGGAGAATACAAATAAAGGGGGGAAGGGTGGGGGTTGCACTTTGCCCTGGACTAAGGCCCCTTTTAGCACCGAAAAGGGCGGGTGGCTCTATCGGGAATGAATAAAAATTCTCACAGGACAAAGCACCGGGGGGTACACAGACAAATACTCTTTTCATCTAGCCTTGTTTTTCTGATAGGGGAAAATCGGGTTCAAATCCTGTTTGGGTTTTTCCGGGTGTTTTTTTTAACTAAAATTTTTACCCAAGTTCCCTTCACGTGAATGCGCGTACCTACTTTTAAATTCTACTTTCCTCATCTCTACCTACCACATTTGGTGTAAACACGTGAATAGCCGAAGGGAATAAAAGGCCACATATAATAAAAACTGCTTTTACACATTTCAAACTCAACTCTTTTAGAGGAAACTGGTTCAGAACATGCCAGCAAGGTTTATATAGTCGTGTATTTA
>JBCFYV010003957.1:0-23997 GCA_039000515.1 Timema cristinae
GGGAAAGGATAGGTTTAATTAAAATATAACTATAGCTATTACGTGTTTTATATATACACATTGTAGAAATTAAATCAATTATAATTTACCAAATATGACATTGGAAAATACATTAAAGAATGTAAAACTCTAATTTATGAAAAGTCACACGTCAACAGAATATGTATTGTTTATTCAACAATATTAAGGATGTTATGAAACAAAAAAATACTTCATACTTCATTTCGGTAAGGTTTTTAATTCCAAATTAATTATTGTAGTTGACAAATTGTACCAGTTCTTTGAGTGATTTTCCATCCTCTCCTACAAAAGTATCACGTTCAAGTAGTCAAACCAGGTTTCTGGAAGCAGTTCCGAATATTGCTCCTTGTCCCACTCCATGCCTTGTCGGTAAAATGAAGCGGTCTGTCATTGCTTGCTGAAACCCTCGGTATGAAGCTTAGGCCGGTAGGGTGTGAGACAGTGACCTTCTGCACTCAGCCTTTCGTCCCATTCCCTCTCCATGCTTTCAGTTGCTCTGTGCTAACCAAAATAATAACTCTGGCAGATAAACAGTTTTTCAAGTCTTAAGCTCAAACACCAATAAATGATTTTTTTCAAAGAGGTACAATGCTAGAATGACATATTTCCTTTGACGTATTAGTTTTTAATTTCATTATAAACATATTTGATGGTTTATAATAAATGAATTCTTAACATATATTGAGATGTATGTGGTTTGGAACAAACTAACTAGTTTCATTGTAGCCAGATGTTCACTACAACTAAGTCCAGAGTTAATTAATGTATACATAATAATAAAATAGAATAACCCAGAAAGTAAGCACACCGCTAGGTTTCTTTGAATACGCAGGCTTATTCCAAGTTTCAGATCACTCGTTTTCTTGGTTTTTGAGATACCCGTGACAGTTTTCGTGTAACTTATGGCAATTGGCCCTTTTCATTTGGCGTGGAAATGCAGAGCCGTAGGAACAAACGGTTTGTTTAAGAATAGAAGCATGTTGATTAAGTTATACTTTTTATATACAAACCTCCTCTAAAATTTTAACAGTGATCAAATATTGATAAAATTGATATTTTTCAAAAGAAAACTGCCAGCTTCATAAGAAAAATTAAGTGAATATAACAATTAATAAACATCGCTACATTATCTAAGAGGGGATGTTGAAATTATTAACATAATAATTTCACTCTTTCTCAAGAAAACTGATATTTCCAAACGTATGATTTCTCCGCAAGAGCTGTCCGGTAGCTAGCGCCATCTACGGTTTCCTTGATTCATCTGTTTTAGTTGGCGTGTAAGGATACTTTGTTCGGTTGGGAAGCCACGCCATGCCTTTCACCCTACCGCCCACCATCCAAGAAAATAAGTTTTAGAATTCTACTCGACAAGGCCAAAGACCTGGTTATAAATATATGTTGTAATTAAAAAACAGTGTCTGTGTCACATTCTCAAGTTTCCCTGAGTACTGTGATAAGCGATTCCCTTACTATATTTTCTGATTTTGACCTTATCCACATAAACTCATCGCGTGATTTAAGATATCAAACTGACAACATGGTGTAAAAGGAAAGATAAGTAATAAATCCAATATCTACGTAGATCTATTTCAATTAAAATATGTTTTCTTAATTTTAGTGTTAACTGAAGTAATGATCAAGTGGTCGATGATGTCAGGCTCAAAGTAGGATATAAAATAAATAATAAACTCTTGATTTCACACTCCTAGATCTTTTATCCTGAGAGGGAAAATAATCAGATTTCTGTATTATGGTGACACTCACCAACAGCTAAGTAGGTAGCCCAAGGCATTAGGATATCCGTAAAATACACGTATTTTTAAAAATACG
Source organism: Timema cristinae (assembly GCA_039000515.1). NCBI lineage: Eukaryota > Metazoa > Arthropoda > Insecta > Phasmatodea > Timematidae > Timema > Timema cristinae. The sequence continues at coordinate 1,852 of JBCFYV010003957.1, forward strand.
TCTTATGTTCACATCTTCAATCATCAATAAGTTCCTTTGCAAAGTTTCTTAGTTTTTAAATTACATTGTTATAAAAAAATCTATATAATATTTATTACATATGATAATTTCCTCGTTTCTTAAGCTGCCTTTTAATGAGAGAATAATTCATCAAATTATCTGAATATTTACCTATATTAATGTAAGATAAAATAAAATTAGGATGTTTAATGTTATCTATGTGTAAGTTTTATTTGTTAAATAAACACCACCAACAACACCAATTATTTTTTGTATTTAAGATTAAAATGAAGTTTTAATGTTATTGTTGATGTGGTGATAAAGTAAGATAGAAAACGAATTAATTCTACACACAATAGGAGAATACATTTATTGATTCCGTGGTTTATGATAGAATATACAATATATAGCCTACCTGTATGTTAACCGGATGTTCCATGAGAAATCTCATCACAATCGGTAGAGTGGTTTGGGGGTGATTGAGCTAAACACAGACAAACAACATTTAATTTTAAACTATTAATATGAGGATATCCACTGTGCACGCAGTTTAAGAAATCAGTCTCTTTCGATATATGTCAAATAGATAAAAATACACAATAGGTACTCGATCGAATGCTTAGAACTTTAAGTTAAAACACTTGAGATTAACTATTAGGAAAATCTTTGAATGGTTACCATCCAGATATGAAAACGAATATTTAAGGTCTATGCTACTATTTCTTTCGGTCTAAGCTTACAGAATATCCTTTCCAAATATGTATAAAATTGTTCTAAACATTAAATAGTCATCGCTTAACAAAGATACAAATACACGAACAGACAAACAAACGAACCTTCAAGGTAGAGTTAAAACAGAACCATGAGAACCATGCTCAATAATATGGTTAGATTTATTTGGTAAGCTAAGTACCAAAATAGATGAAGCAGAAGACGTTTTATAATGTTCCCGAAAGCCATTAATTTTCATTTTTCATAAATATGTCAAATAACCTTACTTTATATCAGAGTACACCATGGCCAAGGAACAAGTTCAGCAAGTTGTGCTTAGAACTGAGAAAAAAACACTGATAAAATGCTACATTTGGAGCATCGCACTGTATGGATCAGAAACTTTGACTCTTAGGAAGATGGAAAAGAAATACTTTGGAGAGTTTTGAAATGTGGCGCTGGAGAATACTTGAGAAAATCAGGTGGACAGACAAGGTGACAAATGAAGAAGTCATAGGAAGAGTGGGTGAGAAGATCAGGTGGACAGACAGGGTGACAAATGAAGAAGTCATCGGAAGAGTGGGTGAGAAGAGAACAATAACCGGATGTGATTCTTGGGTACAAAGAAAACTGAATCGTACATATCCTTAGGGGGGGAACTGTCTTCTATGTGACGTCATCAAGGAAAGGTTGTGGGAAAGAGTAGCTTAGGAAGAAGGAGTATTCAAATATTGAATAATGCCTAAAGGAAAGAAGAAAATTCTGGAAACTGAAGGAGGAGGCAGAGGAGAGGGAATATTGGTGGTCTAAGCTCACTGACAATAGGAATAGACCTGTCACGAAACAGAACACCTGATAATAATAAGACGTGAAAACATATGATGTACTTACGAGCGGAACATTTACATTAGTATGGATTTGTCCATAAAATTATAACATAATTCGACTCGTGTCTTAAACAACGAGGAAAGTCTGACCCTAAGCATGGGAAGAATCTTCGATGGCTCAGTGGAAGATGATTGCACGCCGAGCCAAGAGCACTATATTGGTTTTTAAAAATAATTTAATTATTTAAATCATATTAATTTACATTGGATATAAACCTTATAGTAAAATCATTAGAGTACATGCATTTGTATTATTAACAAAATTAATAGTCCCATTAGTTTTGACATCCAGAAGATCCAATACACAATATAAAATCCTAATATATATACATATATATATATATACACACACCAATTCCCATAGAGAATACAACTTAAAGATCTCTTGTTTGCCGGTGAATTGGAGGTAAGTGTTTGGATCCCAGATAAATAAATGCACCTAGATTTTTTCCTCAGCTTTTAGCTACTTTCCCTCTGCTCAAATGCGGATAGTCATATTTTTAACAACACTTTCTTAATATTTGCTTCATTATTTTAACTAAATGCAGACAATTCAGACATGTAATAAAACGAGTACTAACAAAAGTAATGATAACAATCACACACACACAAATTATTAAATGTATATATGTTCGGGGGAATCAAACAAATGTGTTCACCTTATTAATACAGAGACTTATCTAGGCACAATGTGCGCTTGGACGTTAACAACTCTCCTGTCATACAACAGAATATTACAACGTTTAACAACTCTCCTTCCATACAGCAGAGTATTACAACGTTTAACCGCTCTCCTGTCATACAGTAGAGTATTACAAAGTTTAACAACTCTCCTGTCATACAACAGAATATTACAACGTCTAACAACTCTCCTGCCATACAGTAGAGTATTACAACGTTTAACAACTCTCCTGTCATACAACAGAATATTACAACGTTTAACAACTCTCCTGCCATACAGCAGAGTATTACAACGTTTAACAACTCTCCTGTCATACAGCAGAATATTACAACGTTTAACAACTCTCCTTCCATACAGCAGAGTATTACAACGTTTAACCGCTCTCCTGTCATACAGCAGAATATTAAAACGTTTAACAGCTCTCCTGTCATACAGCAGAATATTAAAACGTTTAACAGCTCTCCTGTCAAACAGCAGAATATTAAAACGTTTAACAGCTCTCCTGTCATACAGCAGAATATTACAACGTTTAACAACTCTCCTGCCATACAGTAGAGTATTACAACGTTTAACAACTCTCCTGTCATACAGCAGAATATTACAACGTTTAACAACTCTCCTGTCATACAGCAGAATATTACAACGTTTAACAACTCTCCTGCCATACAGCAGAATATTACAACGTTTAACAACTCTCCTGTCATACAGCAGAATATTACAACGTTTAACAACTCTCCTGTCATACAGCAGAATATTACAACGTTTAACAACTCTCCTTTCATACAGCAAAATATTAAAACGTTTAACAACTCTCCTGTCATACAACAGAATATTACAACGTTTAACAACTCTCCTGTCATACAACAGAATATTACAACGTTTAACCGCTCTCCTGTCAAACAGCAGAATATTAAAACGTTTAAAAACTCTCCTGTCATACAACAGAATATTACAACGTTTAACAACTCTCCTGTCATACAGCAGAATATTACAACATTAAACAACTCTCCTGTCATACAGCAGAATATAACAACGTTTAACAACTCTCCTGTCATACAGCAGAATATTACGCCGTTTAATTACTCTCCTGTCATACAAAAGAATATTAAAAACGTTTAACAACTCTCCTGTGATACAGCAGAATATTAAAACGTTTAACAGCTCTCCTGTCATACAACAGAATATTACAGCGTTTAACAACTCTCCTGTCATACAACAGAATATTACAACGTTTAATAACTCTCCTGTCATACAGCAGAATATTACAACGTTTAACAACTCTCCTTTCATACAGCAAAATATTAAAACGTTTAACAACTCTCCTGTCATACAACAGAATATTACAACGTTTAACAACTCTCCTGTCGTACAACAGAATATTACAACGTTTAACCGCTCTCCTGTCAAACAGCAGAGTATTACAACGCTTAACAACTCTCCTGCCATACAACAGAATATTACAACGTTTAACAACTCTCCTGCCATACAAATGAGTATTACAACGTCTAACAACTCTCCTGTCATACAACAGAGTATTACAACATTTAACAACTCTCCTGTCATACAACAGAATATTACAACGTTTAACAACTCTCCTGTAATACAGCAGAATATTAAAACGTTTAACAACTCTCCTGTCATACAACAGAATATTACAACGTTTAACAACTCTCCTGTCATACAGCAGAATTTTACAACGTTTAACAACTCTCCTGTCATACAACAGAATATTACAACGTTTAACAGCTCTCCTGTCATACAACAGAATATTACAACGTTTAATACCTCTGCTGTCATACAACAGAATATTACAACGTTTAACACTCTACTGTCATACAACAGAATATTACAACGTTTAACCGCTCTCCTGACATACAGCAGAATATTAAAACGTTTAACAGCTCTCCTGTCATACAGCAGAATATTAAAACGTTTAACAGCTCTCCTGTGATACAGCAGAATATTAAAACGTTTAACAGCTCTCCTGTCATACAACAGAATATTACAACTTTTAACAACTCTCCTGTCATACAACATAACATTACAACGTTTAAAAACTCTCCTGTCATACAACATAATATTACAACGTTTAACAACTCTCCTGTCATACAACAGAATATTACAACATTTAACAACTCTCCTGTCATACAGCAGAATATTACAACGTTAACAACTCTCCTGTCATACAACAGAATATTACAACGTTAACAACTCTCCTGTCATACAACAGAATATTACAACGTATAAAATCTCTCCTGTCATACAGTAACATAGAACCATACTCCACGGTTCTCTGCTAAGATATCACAATCTTATACAAATGGCTCGCAAGTAATTCAATAAAGCTTAGTTTATTATTTAAAATTATACGAATAATCCACCTTTGTGTGTGTAGCACACGTTTCACGCCAAGTCGTTTACGATTTTTTTCTAATTCATACTCGAAAATGAACGTGAAATGTTTAAACAACCATGAGAATAGCTAGCCATATACTCTAAGTGAGGATATTATTATGACTATTAATTTGCCGGGTCAGTTCAACATGAACATTATGACATTATTGCTAAAAATAAAATATATTCATATATATCATATAATCTATACAAAAAGTATAAAATAAATACAAAGACCAAATTTGAAATAAATAAACTTATATTACGTGCATCATGACTTGTTGAAATAATTTCATTTCCCGAAATAATACTTAGGATTATGGGAAACATAAAATCCATCGATGGCCAAGGCAACTAGTAAACCAAACACTACCCTTCGAAACATGAGTGTGTAGCCCCCATTGGGCTTGTGATAAGAGTATATATTTATAAATCTATGTAGGGCAGTTCGGCGGTACTAAACTAAGATTACAACATGGACTCACAAGTGATGAGTCCCCTCAACTACCCTGGTAGTCACGCCACTGAGAGGATACAACATGACAATATGGACTCACAAGGGATAAGTCCCCTAAATAACCCTGCTAGTCATGCCCCTGAGAAGATACAAGACAACATTTACTGAAATTTAGAGTGATTTTGAATGAGCACGACAAAAAGAAAAGGGTGAAATATGGAACTAGCGCTACTATATTGGTGTAAGGGACCGATGTTTGGTGATTTACAAGTAAGGTGCTATGGAATTTTAAACATTTAAAGCGTTGCTTGAATTATATGTAACATTTTTTGTCATACTAATGGTTCTTCCACTAAATGTCCTAGGTGTAAAATGGAATATTCATGAAACACTCTGGTTTTTGAAATTTGAAATGGAACTGGTGGAGTAGGTAAAATAAAGAAGAGAAGACTTAGTTGGAGCCATTAAGTGAAGGACATGAAGAAGCATGAAGACATCGATGTAGTTCTAAATAAGCTTATGAGTTGGTAGAATATGTGATAGAAGATATGGATGGAGACACTCGGTGAATGTAAGAAGAAATATGAAGTAATAGGTGTGGTTCGAATCAAAAAATGGCAAAGATAATTAATACACTGGAATGGAACTATTTATTCTTAAGGGATGAAGAAAACACCTTCCTTAATTTGTCAAATACATTGGGTACATACACCTAGTAAAAGAGATTACATTTATTTTGAAGAAATGCGATGACAAATTATTGAGGTCAGCAAACATGAGCTTAAACTCTTGAGGCACCAGAGTTGGAGAGGGGCTTGCAGCCTATGGACCAATAAAGGTGCTGTTAAATAGTAATATTGAAACTATCAAAATAGCGAGCCTCATACAAGCAAATTGTCACAGGATTACTGCTATAGTTCCCCTTTAGACAATACACAGGTTCGTGCCATACAATATTGGAACAGAACTAGAGGACTACACAGTGATGGAGTGAGCTGCAACGCACCTTTATTATGGCTTGTAATGCCAATGCTGCTGATGGACCACTTCACCGTCAGTGGTTCCCCCACGGCTGTAGCCTGAGCAGAAACAAATCAACCGACATGCCAAGAAATATTTCTAGGATTTAAGCAACACTTAATATGTTAGAAGTTCCATAGATTCTCGATGAGACATTTCTGAACATGGTTTCCTTATACCAATATAGTCGTTATAACACACACTTCACTTAGGAACGCTCATTCAAAATAAATTTGTGTATATACCTGCGTTTATTTTCACCACGTCTTAGTACACGTTCAGGTTATATGCATAGATTAATTATGTTGATGTAATATGTACTAAAAAGGTGAATTTGTAAGGAAATGTTCCCGCATTTGGGTAGGGTGAAAGTCGGAAACTAATCAGGAAAAAAACCTCAGTACCTACGATCGTGATTCTAACACAAATATTCCCATTATTTGCAGTCCAGTGTAAGATATATTATTCGACTTTAGGTTTATTTGATTAATATTGTAGGATTAGTATAATGGAGGTCCTTATCCACAAATTTGCCATTCAATCACCTACAAGCTACATTAACATTTCTCTATCAATTCAGTGTTTGTAAAGTTCGCCCTCTTAATGTGTTATTTCATTACTGTTCACCTTAACTCATATGGCAATTTTACTCCTCCAACGTTCACCGAAAGAAGGACGGGTGTCGCTCATTTATCCGTTATTTCCATAGTGACGGTTCAAGTGGCTGGAGAAGTATTAGCAGGACACGCCTTCACAAGAGACAGCGAGTAAGGAGTGTGGTCAGCCAAAGTAAGACGTGGCTCAGCTATATGTGCTCGATGTAAACCGTGATGGGACCTTGATGTTGTCATTTCAAGAAACACTCCTCCTTCCACCTAAATCACCAAACGGAAACACATAGCTTATTCTGCCAGTACTCGAACAATTAACTTAAAATTTTGACTTAAAAGAGTGAACACCAAATCGTCCCGAGGAAGACCAGGGAAGAAGACCACTTTCCGTCGATGAGTTTCGCTGAGAAGATTAAGATAAATATAATGCTATTTCCGTGGTTTGGCCCAGTAGAGGCGAAAATGTTGGTGTCAGGATAAAGGCTGAGATTCTTTATCTTTACTTAATATTTCATGGACAAATCTAGTCCTACAATTATTTATCTTATTCATCATGTGAGTCTGTATTATTTGTCGTCCCAGTAGGCGGGAGGCTTAAGCTGTTCTGTTTCAGCTATTATGTACTATGTTAGTTAAGCTATCCACCGGGGAAGACGGGGGCCTTAAGCTTATTTATTGTTCTATCTACGAGCATATTTCAGTTTAGAATGTTCAGTTATGCATGATTTTTTAAATTAACTCAAGAATTAGTTAGATGTATAGTTTTTTGGTCAGTTATTCATTGTGTGCGAGTCACGGAAAATTGTAACGTCGAAATCTTGTAGCGTAGTAGTATAATTGTAGTAGAGCGTGGCCGCGCGCGATAATGTGGCAGGACATATTTAAACCAGAAAATGTTTAGTTAGTGGTTCTCTGTTAATGCCACCCTTAGGAATTGTAGTTATGTGTGTGTGTGTGTGTGTGTGTGTGTGTGTGTGTGTGGACCAAAGTCAGACCACAAAACAAATCAGAACTTATTTGTTAGTGTATCTATTTCAGACGTTTATTAATTATTATTGAATATGTTAGGTTAGGGTAGGTTAGTTGTTAAATATTAAGGTACGCCATGGCTCATTCCAGTATTGAATACAGGCCCATCTAAATGTTCAAAGGCTTTTGACATAATAAGATGCTAATTAAAGGGTTTTTTTTTCCTTTTTTAAGATAGGATTAAAAAAACACTGGTGTTGATGAAGTGAATGCTTGTTTAGTAAGTAAGGTGCAAGAGGTTGATTAAAGTCGCACTAATATCCTTGAACACGAATTTCATAGTCAAAATGGAGTTATTAGACCGCAGTTAGGTGTCAAATAAATGCCGTTCTTTTGAATGCATGCCGATGCTGTACTTGAGTCTTTCTTGCATTCCGACTAATAATATTCTGGACTAATGTTTTCCGCTTACAGGTTGTCCACTCTACCTCCACGCAAATGCGGGTTCACTCTATATACATTCAACATTCCCAATTCCTAACCCAGTAGAGTAATTAGTACTTAAGCGTATAACCCGAACAGGTAGTAAGACGTGGTGCTAAGTATTAACTTAGCTTAGCCACGGGTCATTCACGTTAAACTTTGCTCTTTTAAATCATTTTGTTTTTTATATATTTAAAATATGACTTATTCTTTATTTCATTGATTTAGCGAATTCTTTATGTTTCTTATAAATGTTGCCATTCTCTTCCCTAGTTAATGATCGTTATTCAAGGATAGGGCTATAATAAATATTAAATTTTAGAGTAGAAATATGTAAAATAATACCAAGATTTTTTTTTACCTCTTTGACATTGTTGAAACTTTTAATATTACTCGCCTAGGTAAGGTGAGTAAATATTTCAGCGTGACAGACGGACGAATGGAAAGACCAGACAGATATGTGACGCTCATAAGACGTGGACCCGAGGCTGAATCTCCCACCATCTATCTCTTCATATATCTCTCTTTATACTCTGCCACGTTAAGACTTCTTACTCTGTCATGTGGATTAAAAAGCAATGTAATATATCCAGGGAAATGCTGACGGGGAAATAAAGGATAGAACAAAATGTAACACGTGACACTACTAAAAATCAAATTGAATAAGAAATACGATTTCACTGTGAGACTTGGATAAGAATAAATGTGATTATTATCATAAAATTCAGTTACAACATGTAATATTAATTCCTTTATTTAATCGAAATAAGTATATTATCTATTTATATATAATTAAAAAACATATTTTTTATCACCACCATTTTGACTTACTCTAGGTCATTAGAAATTAAAGTGCATTGCCGTACTTACAATAGTATGCTCTCTATGCTATATTGAAATAGTTATGTCTATTCCAACTCATATACCCTAAAATGGTAGAAAAGAGGGAAGTGTTGCTTTAAATAAATTGAAATGGCATTTGCAAGGACACCACTTAGTATATATAACCCTACCTTAGTACACTTTGTCGTGATTTGAAATCCATCCTTCCTATCATATGAAGTTCAATCCAACACAAGCGTGACAGCTTAGACCAGCCTTGGGAAAATTACGGCAAGTCACTTGATTTTAAACGGGCCGCAAAGGAAAACTATTCACGGGAGGGGGGTGGGGTAATGATCTATGTACCAGAGATAAAAGTTATATTGTTATGGAAGTATACACAATTTATATCAACACACCAATGAAAATCTATAAAGATCTCAAATGTCAAATTTAAATCTGACAATAAATTATGAAAGATATAAATAAATTGCATTCAGAGTTATTGGAGATCCACTTATTTTTTGTGGTGTCTATTTTTTATGTATAGCAAATTGTGTGCAAGTTATCGAAATATCGTATAAGATTTGGCAGCCAATTTTTATATTTGCATTATTAATTCGGCTCATCATCCAAAAGATTTGCCCATACCATCCACAGACCACGCGACCACCAAAGTGTGATTATATAATTGATGTTCATTCGCTAGATTTTTATTTCCTACTGTTGGCCATGAGGTGGCAAGTTCGGGATTTACGGAGGAGATTAATGTTGACTTATTAAATGTGTGGTCTGAGAGATAGTTTTTTTTAATTATTGGGTATTGTTGTAGTTTTCTCGCCTTCTCTCCACGCTAATGTGGACCCCTCTTTAAAAGCTACAGTTCTATTGGTAAATTACTATAGTCATGGTGTTAAATGTAGGTCCTACTCGTGAAATATAATCACACTTGATAGTGACGTAACACATCGTCACCTGAGAATGAAAGTGTTCTATGTCCAATTTTCCACTTTTATATAAAAGAACATTGGAGTTTGACCATATGTATACTAGATGACAACTTCAGCTTGTATCCGCTTAAGTAATTACACAGTAATCTCAACTTCATCGCAGGTGAACCATGTAAATTTTAAAAAGACGGTAACACCAAATATCTCAAATTTAACACTTTTGGAGATAGAACACTTGCATTCACGGGTGACGACATTTTACCTTAGGTCGAGCTACTATTACTATTTCAGGGTAATGACCTGCACAAAATTACTCTTCTTGGGTAATGAATGATGATAAAGGTAGAATTCTGAGTAAATGGAACATGGGGAGTTTCACCACGTTTCCTACCTGCAGATTTCAAAGCTATTTTGTGAAGCGGGTTGCATCTTAGCTTCACCCTGAGACGGATCATATCATATATGTGTCGATAACCAGAGCCCTGCTTTTATGGTGAATAAAAAAGCCCAATTTCGTTTTTAAGTTTCCCAAAAGCGGTGAATAAGCGGTGAATTACAAAAATCCTATTTTTGCGACGAAATTATCGAATTAAGACAAAAGCGTTAAAAAAGTGGTTTTAATCAAACTTTCGTGAATAAGGTGACTTTGTTGGGTTAAAACTAGACTTCCAGGACAATGTTTGAAACAGGTAAACTAAACATATTGAAGTGAAAACCAAAAATTACATTTTGTTTGGACAAAACGGTAAAAAAACACTAGTCCGCAAAAAATGTGCTGTCAACTTATTAAAAAAGTAAGATTTAGCAGCAGCTAGTCCGGGAAAAGTATGTACAAGTCACAAAGACAAAATAGTACACAAAAATTTATTTTTCAATATCCCAAAATATTAGCGCAAATGCCGAAAATCGCGACTAAATCGCGATTATCGCGGACATCGTTTAAAATCGCGAATATCGCGCTAAAACGCCGATTTCGCGAAATATCGTATCAATTCTGAGCATATATTTGTAATCAGGTTAACCTGAAATGTGAACATCTGAAAGAAAAAATGCCATATCTAACATTTGCGAATTATCGTGATCTCCACAAACGCAGGGCTCTGCCGATAACGCTTCCCCTTCTCCTCTTACGATTTTACTGTCACTTTGGTACCTTGAAAAAATTGATTCGCTTTTTAATTTTTTATCTGTTTTGTTTCCTATTCTAGATATACATATGCTATCACGGACATTTTTAATCTATATTCTGGCAAGAAGACTCCTACAGGTCATTTTTGTGACCAAACCAAATAGCCTAATATGTAGATTACTTATAAAAAAAATACGTTTACAAAAACACTACTTAAAGACCAAAATAATAATTGTATGAAATCTTAAGATTATTTTTTGAACTATTTAAGAACTTATGGTTTTAGATGCAACGTTAGGTATATCTTTAAAACTCGCCGAATAAAACTTAAATTTACTAACATGGGAAATCCTACCGTAACTGGCCCTGACGCCACAAGTAGGACGTCACTAAGAAGGTTAACTGGTGAACATCGGTCCCGGCCTAGATTTATCTGATAACCAAACATTTCCTTCACCTCTGACAAGACATCTTGTGAATGTGGGGAATGCCAGGCCTCCACCGTGGTCCGGATTCCACGTTAAACTGTAGGTCCTCCATTTCATCTCACAATCACCCTACCATTACACATTAGCGTAAGTGCGTACAACCCGAACGGGTAGTAAGACGCGGTTCTAATAATAATAACTGGTGAACACTCAGCCGTAATTCTAACCACGACTTACTCATCACCTTCAAGCTGGTCCATGTAATATTGACAGCCTTAATGTCCATATATATGAGTGAGTACCATATTTAAACTTGAATTAATATATTGAATTTATTATTTTTATATCTACAAGCCCAACTGGAGAGCTAATGTTGATTCACATATCCGACAAATATTTTTTTTTTAAACTACAAGATTTTGGTGCAATCCCCTTCCATCCTGCTTGTTTGTAAATGTTTTAGCTAAGTAGTTTATGCTCGTTGACTTCTGCTTAGGAGACCCAGCTAACTTTCCAAGAATACTCACTCAGTATGAATGTGATGTGGTACTGGACACATTCAGGTGGATAAATCTTTTAAAAAAAATGTTCATAGGAAGTACATCATTAATTTGAAAACGTGGTTTCTTATATTCCCAAAACAACGTGGACAAAATATTTAAATTATTGTTTTGTTTTTTACCGTGATTGTATTATTGGAAGATTTTGATAAATTGAGATTTATAGTTGTTAAACTAACTAAGACATATTTCAAGAATGCCCAACTCTAGTTTGTTGAATCAATGTTGGTGGTTGAAGGTGGTATCCTTATAAAAATCGGGGTTTAGGTGTACTATTTTGAAGCAATTTTAAATAATTCGTTCATTTGAAAGCGTGTACCGATGTATTAGGTTGTGTTGATGTGTCACTATAGTTTGAAAAAATCCATCATGTTATTAATCTAAATTTCATTTTAAAACATACCACGAGTCAGCTCTTACTAATTTGGTTTTCTAAGCATCGGGAGCCAAATAAATTTCTTAGTTTATTTGATTTTCCGGACCACTCAAGAACACACTGCTCTATTTTTTCAGTGAAACTGTGCATTCAACTTTAATATTATCTCGTCTAAAATTGTTTAGAGAAGAAATTTACTTTATTTATCTTTAAACAGAGGAAATTTCCCTTCTATTCAAAATGAATTAACTCCGTTGGTTGGTTACGTGATTCCCGCCGAACAAAACAACCTTTGAATGTTTTATATATATTTTTCAAGTAGCTATTTTTCCTTAAAGCTGTCTCTACGTTCGTTTTGAATTCCCTCTTGTTCAATTCATACTATTACTATCATCATTAAGTTGTTTGAGCTATTGTTTTGTTGTTACCTCAATATTTTGTAATACCAACAAACTATATGTTGAAACGTAGGCCTACTATTGACATTTTTTGAGTTCGCTGTTATAAATCTCTCAGCTCGTGTTAAGAGGGCAAAAGAGGCCGAAACAGAAATATCGTAGTTATTACTCTAGCAGCTAAAGGTTTTTTTTATGGATGACGTTATCATATTGGTATTTAAAATAAATAAAAATATGTGAGCATGTAAATTAGTTTTTAATTCATTTGTATCACAACATGATGTGTTATCTGCAGTATTAACCCTGATATTTTAATACTATATGACATTGGAAACTGGGGATTTCATTGGCATAATTAAAAAATTTCGCCATCTAGCCCTACTTTGAGCTAATTATATCCAGTCCCCCTCAATACATCATATCCCTCTCTTTATCTAGTTTTATAAATTTAACCTCATTACAGCCTATCCCTATCTGGAGCCACCATTACACCCTAACCCCGGACACGGGAATCAAACCCTGGTAGGTATCATTTGTCAATTTAGATAATATATGATATTTAAATGAGACTGTAACCGTAATTAACAAATATAATAGTTTGGTTGGTTCCAACATAATCTTGTGCCTTCCTTTGAATTTGTGTTAATTTCTATATTATGAGCCTCACTATTTAGATGTAGCTTTATTGTAAAAATATAATTAAAACATTTAGATAAATCTTTCATAATACTTACGCTATGGCAATAAATTATGCAATCGAGAGTACTTATTTTTAAACTTATTACGATATTCCGAGCTTGTTTTTCACTCTAGACGTTGAGTAAATTAACATATTAAGATAGAAAAATATATAAATCTGAACTAATGCATTTGTATACTTTAAAAAATGTTGTAACATGAATACTTTAAAATAAAACTAATGAAACTAAACTCAAAATAAATTAAATTGTAGTTTCTTTGAAACATGCCTCCTCAGTTTCGTAATTCCACGACCATGGTTGAATAAGAGTCGACAATAGAGGTGAATATCGATAGCATGTAGATGTCGATAGCTACAACGATATTAATGTAGGTTCAATCTCCTAGCTTCTTCCCGACCGTCGATTGTAACGATAGTTCGTTATATTATAGCAGCTGTGATTCTGAAACTTCTACGATGATTTTAATAATACTTGCAATTATTATTATTATTATTATTATTATTATTATTATTATTATTATTACTATTATTATTATTATTATTATTATTATTATTAATCAGGTAAATAATTATTTGGTTACTTGTAAACACATACAATTATGTTTAGTGAAACAAACATTTTAACTTTTTTTTTTTAAAACATTAATTAAAATATTTTGATGAAATTATTTCACCGAGAGTGTTTATTGATTTTCCAACTGTCACATAAATTAGATTAAAATAATAATCATTAACACGAAAATTAGATTGAACAAAGTATAATAATGTAAGATATTGTTATACTCTTATGGTTAAAAACTTCGGAATATAAGTTTTCTGATTTAAAATAAATTAATGGATATATAAAATTATGCCATTTTCGACTAAGTTTCACGTGAAATATTGCAGCTCTGAGATCGAATTAAATGCTTAAAACATAGATCTATCCTACCTTAAGCAAATATACATTTCTAACATGTCACAATAAAAATGTACTAAAAAGTGGAGGAATGTTTGATTGTTTTTAAAGTTTCAAAACTTCCGTTACCCTTAAAAATATTTTATTTTTGCATGGTGTCTTACTACCCGTTCGGGCTATACGATTATGTATTAACAACGCAATTTGATTTTAGGTATTAGATTAGGAAGGTTATATGTATATGAAGTGTACCCGAATTTGCATAAAGAGAGAGTGGAAAACTCCTTTAAAACCACCGACTGAGGTTTGAACCTCTATTTACCATCATCAGTAGTCTAGTCTACTGTAAAAATAGCGCGTTGAGTCATACGGCCACCGAAGCGTGTTTAGTAATATTACATTCTTAGTATATTTTTCTTAAAAGTAGGCAACACCCTTAAAAATATGATATATTAATCAGATATGTTGAGCATAAGGTTTCTCCGCATTGCATGATATGAGGTGCTAACTATATTACCTAACATTCCCCCCCCCCCCCAAAAAAAGATATATATATTTGAAGAAAAGCCAGATATAAATCTCTGTTTGCAAACCATAAACAACGCAAAGGTTCCAGTTGGCCTGGAAGAAACTCCAGCGTCAGAGCAAGGGAGCTCAATCAGTCACATTGAGTGGTTCATTTCTTACATTCTCTTCTCCTCTCTTTCTGACTCCCACGAGCCGTGGTTTAGGCCTACTCATTCAAATTTAAAGAGTAAAAAAAAAAAAAGTTTGCTAGATTCAAGTGGCAGTTGGTATCGTAGATTGGTCACACCCTTCTTCCCCGCTCACTCTATCCCCAGGCAGCCACTACAACAACCACAAAAAGTGGTACAATTTTCCTTGAAAGAAGAGAGTTAAAACGTAGGAAAAGGCCAACTTGAGTACTGGAAATAAAACTTACCGTCAAATGAGCAATGTGTTCCATTTAATACGTACTCCAAGTCTTACTGGACGTCTCAACTATTCGTAGAGGGTAGAATAGAATGAATTTATTTTTTAACTTAAAATAATAAAATTAAAATAAAGTGGCATCAAAAGTATAACACGGTTAATATATTCCTAAAATTGGAAAAATGACAACTGAACACTGGAATCGAACCCGGTACCCTTGAATTAACACACAAATGCTCTATCCCTGAGTAACCCAGGATTCATTCCGTGCTCAAGGTCATTCTTCACTCGTATTCTAAGGCATCTTCACTCTCATGTTAGTCGCCATTCTTTGTACTAATGAGCATTGTCCGTCTCTTCAGTCACCGGTGACTGTGCTGTCTCATGGATCATTGTTGGTTGACGATATACACATGTCCATCACAGACTCTACCTTAAACTATGAGTAAAGAATTATATTTCCCTACATCAGTAACTAATGATTATTCCCATCTCGTGAGCTTCACTGTATATTAAATTGAACAAGCGCTTGCTTACTGCCACCAATTATATACAGTAGAGTCTTGTTAATCCGAACTAATTGGGACCAATACCTATTCGGATTACAAGATTTTCGGATTAAAAATTCACTGTAAGGTCTAATGGGCGTGTTTACGTGCGTGCTGCGATGTTGATGAGGCGGTGGCGGAATATAGCGTCATCCCACAGGTTCACTTCAAGAGAGACTTGATTTAATGAACGTGACAAATAAATAATTGTTTTAAGTACCTCGGATTAGAGCCAACACTATTTTACCGATTGGGCTAAAACTTTGTATCTGGGGTTTTCATAAAGTCTCTATGAAGTAATTTTGGAATTAGATGCCTTTAATGACCGTAAATTTAAGGGTAGTTTACTGAAGGGCCAAAGGGAAACAAGAAACCTTTTTTGAAATTTTCTCTAGCGATTTAAATTAAATTTTATATGTAGACATTGTTTATCATTATAAAAAATTTATTATTTTCTTATGAAAATAACTTTGGGACTAATTTACACAGGATAAATTTTCCAAATTTTCATAATTTTCACGCTCTATTTTATAATTTATTGTAAAATTGAAGTACTAATAAAATATAAACATCTTTTATTTGAAATTTGTTTTTTATAAAACCAATATTTTCCGAGCTTCAAGCAAATATAAATACTTTTTAATTCACGTCTTTGAAAGTGAATTTTATTCCTGTGTTCTTTGGTGGACAAAGATGTTTATCTTTTCTCAATTTTCCTGTAATAGTTTTCCTAGTTACTAATGCCACAGAGTAAGTAACAGTGTATATTATTTAATTTATGATATTTGGTGTAGTGTTTCCACAACGATGCATATAACTATTATTTTGTTTCATAAATCTTATGAGTTTTTATAAAATTAAATTCAGATAAAGGCAGGAGAAAGTCATTGCGGGTTACCGTTCCATTTATATTTCAGTAAGATTATAGCTAATTTCAAAATTATCGATTTGGGCTATTAAATTTCACTTTGCATAAGTATTTTACTAACATTTCACATATTTCGTATAATTTATATTACATTTAATTGTTCTAAAATATTTTCTAATCTATTACTCAATCCAATCAATAAAATTAATAATATAAAATTAGGTTCTTAAAATATCAATAATAAAATACATAGACTGGTTATAATCAGAATAATTTTAAGCTTATATAATTAATCCATCGTCTTCAATATATAATACATTGTATTACACTGTAAGTATTTGTTACGATAAAAGAAAATTGGATCATTTATGTTAATTTAAAAGGGGAAATATTAAGTATCATGCTATTGGGTGAAAACAATTGAAGGGTATAAGGGGAAAAGAGGGAGGTTACACTACACACATTTTCCGGGACAGTAACTCTTACATATCAAGCCCTATAAGGAACCCATTCATTTAAATATGAGAGAGATATCTTTTAATTTAATGTTAAAGTACATTAGAAATATCTCGTGATTGTCTAATGGATGGAAACACCCAATTTGAGTAAAAATGGCACCTTTACCCTATATCCTATAATCTGTTTTGATTTTTATCATTATAAATTATAATTATATATCTACCAAGTTTATTTGATATAAGTAATTAATCTAGTTCAACTACCTGCCATATTGTTTTTACTTCCAGACGTTTAAATTATTTATTCATGTTGAATCAAGCATCATTCACAGATAACTTTGCTTACCCCTGCTCCTGGAAAAAAAAAAACACTGCCATTAAATTCATTGACTCAACCTGAATACACAACATTACCTACCGGTTCCCCATGAATGCGTAGTGCGTTTTTTCTTTACTATGAAACTTCACAGTTGGCAGCAATGAGAAGGAGCGTGTTGGTTTGAGATGCCATAAATTATGCAGAATAAACTTGGCTCAAGTTTTGTTTCCCTTCTCTCTCTATCTATAGCATCATCATCCTTCTTCTGCACTTCTCCTTTACTCCTAGCTTCTCCAGAACCGAGAAATAAACTTGTTTATCCATAGAGCAAGCAACACGCAGTAGTACCAACTTACAAGTACAACTTCTCTCTTCCTCCATTCCCCACGTGATCTAACAAGAGAACAACATTCTAGTCATGATCTATCTGACAAGCGTTTATTCAGGAAATTCCCAAGAACTCCGTAACATGTACCATTTGGTTGTTGTTTGTGTGGTTTGAGGAAGTGTTTGTTAACACCTTCATTTCTAGAAGCCCTCATTCTATTCCAAGGAAGTTGAAAGGTAACAAAATGGAGAATTTTCGACTGTTTTGTACCCGTTATTATAGGATACGGAGTATTAAAGCTATATCATCTAGCTAGAGGTTAAACCAAATGTGTTGTAGGAGCCGTAAGGCCACATGGTTCAAGCAGTGTGTTTTGGTTTTATTTCTAATATTCAATAGATACATTTACTCTACCAGAAATTCATCCTAGCACAACATTTTTGTTTATATTTTATTATAGAACAAAAATGTGTTAACATTTCTTGAATGAATGAATTGAGACCGTGAACATAAATAAATGTCTGATTTGTTTATTAAGTGGATTTATTAGACACTTTCTTTCCACTAATTACTCAACGGTAGTTTTAAAACCACTCTCTAAAATATTTAAAAAAAAGGTTGTGGTTATTTTATTATGTTCTTCAGTGGCCGAATGGTCTAAGGCGTCACTCGTGCAATTTACCTTACTTCTGAAGACTGGGTGATTGGGGTTCGAATTCTAGTCGTGTGTCTGGAATGTGTTTTTTTAAATGTTTTTCCACAAGTACTCCACGCAAATGAAGGTAAACTTCCTCTACTTACAACGTTTAACCACCATAGCACATTAAAATAATAATTACACATGCGTATAACACGAAAGGGTAATAAATTGTGCTGAGAATTAATAAAATAATTCAATTCAACATTAATAAGAAATAACAATATTTAAGCTAGTATATAATTATAATAATGATATTTTATTGACACTAAATGTAATTTTTCTCATTTTTAAAGCTGTAGATCTGTACAGTCTCACTATAATTATCTCAGTTATACTTTGGACTATTATTCATTGACTTCCACGAGTATCAAAGGAGTTTTAACCAATAAAGTATATAAATATTGTATTAAAAAGATTGTTAATAGTTTAATAATTAACTTGATATAATAATAGTAAAGACATTATAATTCGATTAAATGCTCGATAATTTAATTATATATATATATATATATATATATATATATATATGTGTGTGTGTGTGTGTACAATTGAGATGGAATGAATAGATATAAATACAATATTTAAAAACCTTATCACAATATAGTGTGAGTTTACAAATTGTTATAAATCTTTCAAAATCTCTAAAAATTTGTTATCTCACACTTTATTTGTGATAAAATTTTAAATATTGTATACATATCTATATATTCTATCCCAATTATGCATATATATATATATATATATATATATATATATATACTTACAAAGTGTTCGGAAACTCATAGCCCAAATTGCACAACCAAAACTAATACAATATCCCTTTACACTTACAACCGGAAAACTATGATTATGTAATTAAAAAATTGTGTTCAAAATGTTGGCGTACAGCGCCGGGATAGCAAAGC
The DNA here is from genome assembly GCA_039000515.1 of Timema cristinae. Lineage (NCBI taxonomy): Eukaryota > Metazoa > Arthropoda > Insecta > Phasmatodea > Timematidae > Timema > Timema cristinae. The sequence continues at coordinate 21,386 of JBCFYV010003957.1, forward strand.
TATTCAAGCATGCATGTACAACAAGTTTCATAGGAGTTAGGCGCATGGCACTAGACAGTTTCTTAAGTGTATAGCAATTGTGTATTGCTTTTGGTTCAAACATAGCAGGTCTCTCACACACCTATAGAACAACTCTCTCTGCTGTCCTCTTCTTACTAGATTATACATAACTACATATCCTCTTAATTTATATGACTAGCAAATCTAAAAAAAGTTATATATTGATAAATAATTACATTTCTAAACCCTCCAAGACACATACTGTTTGTAATTTATTCACTTCTGATAGCCACTCTGGAAACCCACTTCGGTTGCTGGGTGGTCTAACTCGCTACCCTCATAGTCGACTAGACTGCCGATGACGGGGAGATCGAGGTTCGAGTCAGGTTCGAGTCTTAGTCGGGTGTACTAAGGGTGTTTTTATCGAAAAGGGATTGTAACTTTCCCTCCTTGCAAATGCGAGTACACTTCATCTAAATTAACCTTACTAGTTCCTAAAACCATTATCGTAATTATTAAATAATCGTATAGCCCAATCGGGTAGAAATATAAGGTGCTAGATAAAAAAATTAGTAAGTATAACTTTAAGTTCAAACACTTAAAATGCCATGTCCCGTTGCCTAGGTGCGGTCGGCTCTTAAAGAGTGATTATCAATCAATGACTCTCCCGTACCTCGCCTGTAACTAGCCGTACCAAACATTGTTTACAATTTGCATAATGCATACAAGTCCTATGGGCAAGTTGTAAATGAGTTTGCTGTGAAATATAAGCCATGGAACATGTTTGATTTCAGCTAACCTACCCTCTGTTTTAATTATGTATTCATTAACCGACAAATGGTTTAATAGCACAACAAATTATTAAATTAATTTACTTCAAATTTGCTTGGATTACATACTAACCCATTTACAGTGAATTGGTAAATATGGACTTTCTGAAACGACTGATTATATCAGCACACGAGAATTTCTATTAGCAAGAGCGAAAGGGCCTAACAATTTTGCCCACGAAAGATATTTTCACATAATTTCCAGGGTTATTTTACATGCCACACTCAACATGGGGCCGACGGCTTTACGTCCCTTCCAAAGGAAGTTGTGGTATGGACTTTAATCGGCCAAGAAAAAGCCATTGACTCCAGCTGGGTTTGAACCCATGAACTTCAGGTACTTATTATTAGCACCGCGTCTTACTACCCATTCGGGTTATACGCACTTACGCTAATGTGTAATGGTAGGGTGATTGTGAGATGAAATGGAGGACCTACAGTTTAACGTGGAATTCGAACCACGGTGGAGGCCTGGCATTCCCCACATTCACAAGATGTCTTGTCAGAGGTGAAGGAAGGGTTTGGTAATCAGATAAATCTATGCCGGGACCGAGGATTGAACCCCGGCTGCCAGCATAGAAGTCTGACACCTTACCCCTAGACCGCCAGGTCACCCAACTTCAGGTACTGAAGCGAGCACTTTACTCCAAGTCGACTGGAGTTGATGTAAGGTTTCTATTCGTTTATTGGAGATTACTTCAATACATTCTTTAAGTATAGCCATACAAAGTTATCCAGAGGTTTAAGTCTAGTGGACTATGAGGGCCTTAGGGGTAGGGGCGGGGAGGTTAATGTAACTGGATACGATGTAATATATCGAGGAGTTCAGAGAAGAAAGTAATTTTCAAAGAGCAAGCAACAGTCTGAGTTGAAGATGTGAAATATATGTGAAAGTGAAAGTATTACATGTAAAACAGCTTTTGTTGCTTCAAGGTAATAAATCTGTGCTATATAAACCCAAATAATATTTTCATTTTGTATCTTATTTTTATCACTAAAAAATAAAATTGCCTTTATCCCTGAGTGAGTTGGTTAGCAGATCTAGATTTACTGATATTTTTTATTAATCATAATGATTATACCTACTAAAAGACGCTATACATCTCAACCCTTTTTAAAACATTTATATCCTAGAAATGTATGACACCCATTTTGTTTCGTATATATTATTTTCTCTAAGTTACGAGTGGTCAAATCAGGCAGGGGTGTGCGTAATACGAGAAAAACTATATCCAGCCTTGCATCGAGTTAAGTGCATTTGAAAAGTGAACTAATCACATGTGTGGCAAGCAGGTAGTCAGGTAGGTCAGGTAGTCTTGTTCAAGTGGATTGAGAGATAGAGGTTTGGATCCGGTTGGATGTGTTAAGGATGTTCTTTTATCTTAAACAATTTCCCAGTCTCTCCTGAATTAAATTCGGATACATTTTCTCTCAAATTCTTCCTTTCTCATACCCACCAAGTAAGTTTAATTAAAACGTTTATAACCTGGAAATGTAACTGAGATTCAGTTAAAAAATAAACGAGGCCATTATGAAACTGAGCCATCAACTGTTTAAGGCATATTTTTTTTCAATGTTTTGGTGATGGAAAGGGCCCCCAAAAGGAAACTATGAGCCCTGGGGGGCCACAGGGGACCCGGGAGCAGAGGGGGGGGTTTGAAAATTAAGTAGGAAGTTTATTGTTTTTAGGATATTCTATTTTATAACTATAAATACGGACAAAACATTAATTTATTAAATTAAATGTTAAGAAACATTTTATAAATTACATTGAATTGTAAT